>JASANF010019133.1:0-10116 GCA_030248245.1 Trissonchulus sp. WLG1_4 | reverse complement strand
GGTGGTACTAACGAATGTGCAGTGTTTTTTAACAGGCTAGTATTCAGTGAATAATTCACTTTAAAGCAACTTGTTTATATCGTTGAAAAGCGCTACAAATATTCGAACTACAACTACGTACATACAACTATGTATATACAACCTGAAAAAGAAAACACAAAAAAGTTTTCCGGAAAAATCAGGAAACTGTGGCAAACCGCAAAATCAGAAAATCACCTAAAAATCCGAAGAAGTATTCAGAAAAACCCAGACATTTTCCTGAAAAAAACCCAGAAATTTTCCGAAAAAACCTGGAAATTTTCCGGAGAGAACCCGGAAATTTCTGGAAAAAACCCGGAAATTATCTGGAAAAAACGAGGAAATTTTCCGGAAAAAACCCGGAAATTTTCAGGAAATTTTCCGGGAAAAACCCAGACATTTTCCTGAAAAAACCCAGAAATTTTCCGAAAAAACCCGGAAATTTTCCGGAGAGAACCCGGAAATTTCCGGAAAAAACCCGGAAATTATCTGGAAAAAACGAGGAAATTTTCCGGAAAAAACCCGGAAATTTTCAGGAAATTTTCCGGGAAAAACCCGGAAATTATCCGGAAAAAACCCGGAAATTATCCGGAAAAAACCCGGAAATTTTCCGGAAAAAACCCGGAAATTATCCGGAAAAAACCCGGAAATTTTCCGGAAAAAACCCGGAAATTATCCGGAAAAAGCCCGGAAATTTTCTGGAAAAAACCCAGAAATTTTCCGGAAAAATTAATTTCCGGATTTTCTCGGTTCGGAAAAAACCCGGAAATTTTCCGGAAAAAAACCGGAAATTTTTTAATTTCCGGAATCCGGGAAATTTCCGGAAAATTTCCGGAAAAAGTTTTCCTGTGATATGTTAAAAACATGTTAAGGGGGCGCTCCGGGAATCGGGGGTTACATCGAAAATTGGCAAAAAAGTTGACAAATGTCAAACTTTACTATACATATATGTAGTATGGCACAAAAGAACACTGGAGGCAAAATTACAAATCACGTGATCATGTCACGTGACTCCCATAGCACCAAACGTGAGTGAATTTTCGGCAAACGATAACTCTGCTTATACTTTGCCTATAGTCACACTTTATATACCAAAATGTAGCTTATGCGCTTCTCTAGTTGAACATTATTTTGGTTTTTAACATTTATGTCAGGTTTGGATAAAAAATGTCATTATGTGTTTTCGAAGTCGAACTCTGAGCAATAAAATTCATATAAAAAAATTTCTAAGCTTTATTTTAAAAAACTAAAAATTTGTTCAACTGCGCAGAGCCTAAGGCTATAATTGTGCAAAAGTTTGTATAAAAATATCTTACCAGCATTTTATAATCAAATGCCGAAAAATTGGTTTTGTATTCACACAGCCTATATTTGAGTCTGCTGCTTCTGAAAATGGTTTCTTGTGCAATTTTTTTGCACAGAACGCAATAAAATTGTTTTAATTTTTCACTACAACTAATAAAATTTACGTATCGTGTGTTTGGAAAACCTCAAAAAGCGTTGATGCACTGGCTTACTTGCTGAATTTGTGTAAAAGTCGAATAAAATCAGTAAATTTCCAAATTTTTTGCTATGGAGATATGCACGTCAAAACATCAGAAATAGTATTTTGGGCAACTTTCCTTCAAGAATGATAGGTCATTTTGGCTGTTTTTAAAAAATACGGCCCAAAACCTTGATTCCCGGAGCGCCCCCTTAAAAGCATGTTAATCGAAAGTGCAAAAAACACGTTAAAAACATTCAAACACATTCTTCCTGTGTAAAATCGAAATTTTCTGGAAAAATCCTGCAAGCTTAGCCTAGAGAATCCTGCCAGCTAAGCCTAGACGATGCCTTAAAACATAATAACGCACTTAAAATTATCCAAAAACAAAGATTATAGCCATTTTTGGCTTCAAACTTTGGCCTGCGTTCACTTCCCAAAACCCTGAAAATGCAATTTTCAAAGGGTCATAGCTCAGAAAATACGTAAATAAAGTACGTAGAAACGTACGTAAATACGTAGAAAAATAAGTTTGTATACAAACTTGTGGATAGGGGTTCTATTACAAAAAATGCTTCCCTTGAGGTGCTCTACTCCGAAAAATAGGTCCAATATTCCCCCCCAACTGCGCTTGATCCCAAAATTGGACGATTCTGATGAATTTGGCCAATTTTCGGAAGAAATGGGGACAGTAGCGTAGCCAGGATCAAGTTGTGGCCTGTGGGAGGTGCCGACGTGCCTTTCTGCTCGAAAAATTTTCTGTTTGCTACGCGACCCAAATTTTCAAATTTTTTATCCAAGGATGCCCCAAGCCCGCCAAATTGCTGAGGGGGGGGGGCAAAACCGCTGGGGGGTGGCAAAACTGCTGAGGGGACCTGGGGCTCTGGCCACCCGCCCCGCCCCCTCCCTGTCTGTGCCACTGAATGGGGTCGACATGCTTTTTGTTTTGATTCTAAAAAGTTGTAAACATTATTCCGATTCCATTTAAACACGTTCAGAACGGATAAAACACGGGTTTCTGAAAAAAATGCGATAACGTCCTTCACTGAAGGTTCAGATTTCTGGGGGTCATATATATCTCAGCAATTCCAAAAAATGAAATAGGCGTTCTTGAACTAAGAATGCTTTACCATAGGTCCACTATTGACTATCCCCCCAACTGTATCTAACCCATTAACCCAACCTAAATTGTACACAAGGGTCCTCCCTTTGGTTTTTGGCCCCCGGCCGAAAAAATTTCCGATACGTGTGTCGTGTGCAAGTGGTCCAGTTGACCAAATTTTCCCTGAAAATCAAAAATTCTCCAAACTTTTTGTCCTGGGGACTCTGACCCCATAAACTTTGTAGCTTACTATTCTGAACTTTCATCAAGGCCTAGGCATGAGTAATACACCGTACGGGGTATACTATATACACGAGGCACATTATACTGTATTTACTCCCCCCTCCTGCTACAGCGTTTTGGGTCCCCCCTCGGATAAAAAATGTGGGTCGCGTCGCGTAACACCCCGCCCCCCGCCACTAGACGAAATGATTTGACCGAATTTTTTCCAATAATTATATAATAATAATTGGACATAGTTAAATTGATAATCCACTTTTCCTGTGTATTTATATATATATATATATATATATATGGTCCCAAAATCAGGACGCATGCGTTTCGCGTTGTTAGCACCGCTTATCTGTCTTGTCGTGACGACACATCCTTTGCTGACATTCGAACTATCAAAAAATTGCTCTAGCTCTGGGCCGGTGTTCATAAAAGTCGGGATAAAAAGCTCGGCGTTTTATCCGTAAGTCTGGCTTGAAAAAGCCGAAATAAAAAGCTAGACTTGTGACAAGCCTGGATTTTTATCCGAGCTATTTTTTCAATCCAGTCTTGTTCAAGCCTGGCTTTTTATCTGAGCTTTTTAGGGTTTTTTAAAAAATCAATAAAAATTGTGTAGAAACCGGGGTTATAATCCGAGCTTGATTTTTATGAACACCATAAGCCCGGCTTTTTATCCCAGCTTTTATGAATACCAAAAAGCCTGGATAAAAAACCGAGCTTGGTTTTATGAATACGAAAAGCCGGGATTTTAAGCCAGGCTTGCTATAAGCTCAGATAAAAAGCCGAGCTTGCACTTTTATGAATACGGGTGCTGAACTAAAGCCCTGGCCTAGCACGCGTCTGTGTTTTAATCGCAGCATCATGGGGTGCAACTGAGGCGGGGGGGGGGGGGAAATTCAAAGTGATATTTTTTCACCGTAAAAACACGTTTTTATAGGTTTTCGCATGCGCTGAGTTCATTTTTAGCATTTTCCAAGCGAAAAAACGTTGATTTATACATTTTCTAAAAATTGCAATTTTTGTCGAAAATCATCGTTTTTCGACATACTGGGGCTAATCATCGAAAATTATGACCAATACAGTCGTAATACGAGCCTGAAGTTTGATTGTCATAAATTAACACATAATAATATACTTAATACAGCTTTGTTTGCAACATATTTAGCTCACTCATACTAAAAATCTTAATTTTGCCAACTAAAAAAAGAGGCTAAATATGCATAGTTAAATTGAGCTTACATATCAAAAGTTTTAATTTCTTTTTGCGTAGACATTAAATTTATATTTATTACATTTTTCTAGAAAAATATGCATCTTTAGTTATAAGTAGCGATTTCTAATGAAATAGAATGTCATAAATACAATCTGAAAACGTCACTGATGCTCAGCACCAAGCTGGCACTGACAGTCAAAGTTAGGTTTAAAAGTGCAGCTTTATTTATGATTCCACAGTAGCAAGGGTCCTTTTGTTTGATGCAAGCAACTAAGACTAACCTTTGCTGACCCACTTACTAAGCCTAAGCCTAAGCCTGAGGCCTAAATTAAAAAAAACCTGCTAAGAAGCATCAGAAATAACTTTACTACACTAAAAAACACTAACTAGCTTTATATTTTAATAAAATTCGCAGCTATAGCCCGGAATTTCTACGGAACCGTACTTGTGCTGTAACGCTTCGATCAGCCTGGTCCTGGTGGCTTCAGAAAAAGTTCTGTAACTTTTCAAAGCCTGAACCGATTTACAAAATTTTTTCAGCATTTAGTAGCTTACAAGTTGCTCTTTCAATGGTAACAGCAGGTTTTCATTTGATGCAATATTTTTGACTAAATCCAATTTTGCGCAAAAAATTTCATGTAAAGTTTAATTTTTGGACAAAGTTTGATTTCCAGCTAAAGCTTACAACCTACTAACTTCTAACCTAGCCTATTCGAAAGAGCGTTCAATTTTGACCCCCCCTAGGTTTGGGGGATATAGGGGGACTCCGGATCATTAGTCGAAAAAATGCCGTTTTTCCGACTTATTCGACCCCTAAGGGTTTTAACACCAATAATTTCACTTCAGATTTTTATTAAAAGGGGCGACAGCTATTTTGGGGGCTAGAGATCAGATTGGGGGCATGGCTGACGATGGGGGTTTCATATTTTTATTAAAAGATGGGGTAGGAAGCGAATTAGAATCGAAAATAATTTCCCCCCCCGCTTCAGTCTGACCATATGGACGTATATAAAAAGTAATCACTATGAAAAATGTGAGAAAAAGCGACACGGCAGACCACTTGTCTGGTCATCGAAGGCCTCGCCCTAGTAAAAACGATCTTAAATTGAATTTTTCTAATTCTGTTTTAAAAGTATTCTAAGTATTAGCAGAAACGACCGCTACAGGTAGCTGATTCCACACATGTACGACTCTATACGAGAAAAAAGCCATGGGGGCGTTTCAGTAAGCGCTGTTAGCGCTTATATATGAACTCATAAGTGGGCAACTTATGCGTGCTCTTAGGGCCTACTCCTTTACCGGATTAAAGGGTTAATTATAATCGGACTAAAAGGTTTATAAATTCAGCTTATAAATGCTGTTCCAAAACCTCCGGATTAAACGGACTTAACTTTTAGCGCGCTGCTTTTTAGTCGGACTAAACGGACTTAACTAAGCACGCTAATGTTAAGCGTGCATGTTAAATCCGTTTAGTCCTGTGGTAGTTTTGGAATGGGGTCAGACTAAAATGAAGCCGCAGACTTATTTTAAACCGTTTAGTCCGTTTAGTCCGACTTGCCGTTCCAAAACCTCGGACTAAAATAAGTCCAGTCCGTTTAAGGGGGCGCTCCGGGAATCAAGGATTTGGGCCGTATTTTTTGAAAACAGCCAAAATGACCTATCATTCTTGAAGGAAAGTTGCCCAAAATACCATTTCTGATGTTTTGACGTGCATATCTCCATAGCAAAAAATTTGAAAAAAATTGGACAATTTATTGATTTTATTCAACTTTTACACAAATTCAGCAAGTAAGCTAGTGCATCAACGCTTTTTGAGGTTTTGCAAACAGACGATACGTAAATTTTATTAGTCGTAATGAAAAATTAGAACAATTTTATTGCGTTTTGTGCAAAAAAATCGCACAAGAAACCATCTCCAGAAGCAGCAGACTCAAATATAGGCTGTGTGAATACAAAACCAATTTTTCGGCATTCGATTATAAAATGCTGGTAAGATATTTTTCTACAAAATTTTGCACAATTATAGCCTTAGGCTCTGCGCAGTTGAACAATTTTTTAGTTTTCTAAGATAAAGCCTAGAAATTTTTTTATATGAATTTTATTGCTCAGAGTTCGACTTCGAAAACACATAATGACATTTTTTATCCAAACCTGACACAAATGTTAAAAACCAAAATTATGTTCAACTAGACAAGCACATAAGCTACATTTTGGTTTATAATTTATGACTATACGCAAAGCATAAGCAGAGTTATCGTTTGCCGAAAATTCACTCACGTTTGGTGCTCTGGGAGTCGCGTGACATGATCACGTGATTTGAAATTTTGCCTCCAGTGTTCTTTTGTGCCATAGTACATATATGCATAGTAAAGTTTGACATTTGCCAATTTTTTTGCCAATTTTCGATGTAACCCCCGATTCCCGGAGCGCCCCCTTAATCCGGTAAAGGAATTGGCCCTTAGTCTTAAGGTGGCGCTCCTGAAATGTGTCTTTTCAAAAAACGGCAGTTTGGGGCCAATTTTAGATACACAATGGCAAGCTGGTGTAAAGGTATGCCTAAATACGAAAAATGAAGTTGATTGATACAAATTAGCATTCACTGTAGACCAAACGGGAGTGAAATTTCGGCTTGCGATTTCTCTTCGCAACTAAGTAGCTGTGGCACAATCAATAGCTCATTTTGCTCGCCTCAACGTGATTGAGCTGTCGCAAAAAGTCATTTTTGATGAATATGATTGATATATCGAAAAACACTAAAATTGCGATTTTTGAAAAACATGAATTTGGCTAAATTTTTTAGATGCTATCGATTTGCCAAAAATCAAATTTTGCGACCGCTCGAAGATGACGAGGTGCATTTATGTGCCAAATTTGAACTTTTTTCGTTGAGCCATTTTTTTAAAATCGCAAGCCGAAAATTTGCATTTGTATTCACACGCACTATATTTCTGTCTCATGCAGAAAGTATATCCCAAAAAAATTATACCACACTCAATAAAACACCATAAATTTTTAATTACGTTTCAGACAAACACAACTGCTTGTGTTTTTCAGCCTTTCAAATTCATTACATACGTGTAAATGCACTGGCTTGTTAAGGCATTTCCGTGAAAATCTATTTTTCTTTACGAAATTTGCTCAAAAATGTTCAACAAATTTTTTATGTGATATGTACATCAAATTGAAGGAAATTCACTTCTGATCAACTTTTGTTCTTACGATGCATGTTTATTTTTGCGCGTTTTCAAAATAATGGCCAAAACCCACATTTCAGGAGCGCCACCTTAAGGATTAGGTGTTTCAGTAACTGCTCTTAAGCTCTTAAGTTGCACGCCAGGGTTGGCAAGTCTCGGGTTTGCAACCGAGACCGAGACCGAGACCAGGCAACCGAGACCACCCAAACGAGACCTACGAGACCGAGACCAGCCCTTGAGGGACCTTTTTTATGATTTAAAAGACTTTCACATTGATTTTAAAGACTTTCACTTTTTTTAATGATTTTAAAGACTTTCACACTTCAATTTTTGTTTTTATACTTGCCAGCGTACAGTCCCTATTTGTTGTATTTCCTATTGTTTTTTAACCCATTTGATTGGTTTTAAAACCTATTGGTTTTAACCCATTTGATTCAGGTGCTGGTCAACGCGACAGATCGCCCGGAAGAGGGCTGCGGGTGCTTTAATTTGCTTACTCTCATCATTTTCCTGTCAGCATGCCGAATTTGTATTACTATAATTTTCGCCATACGTCTCGCATTTAATCATTTGCTTACTCTCATTATTTTCGCCGTCAGCATGCCCACTTCTTTTATGTATCGGCATTCGTTTATGTTTATTTTAATGACCTGGCCCATAACACCATATTTTGACTGTCGCCTGTTCACGTCTTTCAACTAATCTTATTTCGACTTTATGCTTAATTTGCTTACGCTTATTGCTTATTTGCTTATGCTTAATTTGCTTACGCTTATTTTCTATTGCTTGGTTTTACGCTTTCCGTTTTTTTTTGCTTTCGTTTAGTCTACTGATATACTGATATACGTATACCGCCGTGCTTTAATTTATTTCAAAATTCTTGAAATATTCAGTAAATTTGTCACTCGTAATGTCGCCCGTCAAAACACCAAAGAGCAACGCGCAGCCAAAACAGTCAACTGTTACTCAATCCCAGTGTGGGTCTTGTGCGAAAATTGTTTCTGAAACTGGGGCTCAGTGTGACCTGTGCGATAAGTGGTTCCACCTGAACTGTATTGGTCTTCCTACAGCAGTCTATCAACGCATTGGTAACTTGCCGATTGTTGGAATTTTTTGTACACTGTGTTTGAAGGATAAATATCTGCAAAAACTGAAACAACTCAAGACCAGTACTAGTGCTAGTCTAGCGAGCCCTCCCACGCAAGAACAGACCAATACCTGCAAAAATGTAGAGACTGCGTCCACGCAGACAAATACAATTTCATCGGGAACATCGGGCAAGAATGGACTGGTATCAAAAGATACACAGACAGTTACTGCCAACTCCGACACTGACTTCCAAATTGTGAAAGGGTATGATGACCCATTGAGTAACATGTATCACTTCGATTTCAGCTATGATGGCGAAACCTTTAGATCGGTGGAGCATTACTATCAGTATAAGCGGGCAGTCGACGCTGAAAAAATGGATCTAGCCCAGCAAATTAAAGATGCTCCAAATTCTGGCGTAGCGAAAAAACTGTCTAAACAGCTGGGTAGATCATTTGATAATCGAACAGTTTTGATGGAAAAACTTCTTTTTGAAAAAACGCGACAATGCTTTTCATTTCGAAAAAGCTTGAGAGATTCCGGAAATAAATACCTAGTACATTCCACATATCCGTCCGATACTTTTTGGGCGTCAGGAATCGATCACAGAGATATTTCGGCTCACCAGCAGTACCTGCACAAATTACCTGGTAGAAACGCCTTTGGAACTATTCTGATGATGATTCGCAACGATCTGTTGCAAGAGTCCGAGTACTCCAAGTCCGTGAATGTACATAATTTTGGTGACTACGTTGTGTACGCATATGACGGAGAACGCGTTCCCAAACCCGTCAAACAGTATCCTAGCCGCACCATTACCCCAAGTATATGCCATTATTGTAGCGTTCCAGGGCACCCTGCTAAGACCTGCCGTCACCGATTTGTACGGCTAACCTGCTATACCTGTGGGCACAGTGGACACAAACATAGGCATTGTCACCTTCAAACCTCTTCGCACCTATCAATAGCCCGGCGACCACTTCTATAATGTGTATAGACTCGACAGAACTGCTGGTAAGGGGGGTGGGGTTGCTATTTTAGTTCGAAAAGACTTGAAATCTGAGCAGTTGAACATTTTTCAAATTGAACTGGAGTTTTTATGTGTAAAAATAAAATTCAAACGGTGTGCCTTAGCTATAGCTTGCTTTTACAGGTCCCATGTAACCGATACTCACCTAATACTTCCATTCCAAAACGTGCTAGACCAGTTAAGCAAATTGCGCTTTCCCGTTATACTAACTGGTGACTTTAATTTGCCTGATATAACTTGGGATCCGCTCTCAGTAACATCGCGAAATAAACAAGACGAATTTGTGCACAGTTTGTTATCCCACGGCCTGCAGCAGAAAGTTTTTAGCCCTACTAGACACAACTCTGTATTGGATCTTGTTTTTGAAAATTTACCTAACTTGGTAGAAAATGTGTGCGTCAGTGCCCCGTTAGCTAACAGTGATCACGCTGTCATAAATTTTGTTCTTAACGTCAATTCTGCTAAGGAAAGTTCAGTTTCAGAAAGCTATTTCCATTGGGCAGCAGCTGACAAAGTAGGGATTTTAGTTGCACTTGAGATGACAAACTGGAACTCAATATTTAGCGAATGTCATAACACAAACGATTTGTGGTCAACCTTTTCTAACTACTGTCAACAACTGCTGAACACCCATGTTCCAAGAAAGAAACGTAAGATCGTTTATCGGAAGGGCACAATGTATCCTAAGTCAATAAGAAAGCTGATAAACGAAAAATGTAGATTGTATCGTAGCTTAAGTTAGAACGCACACACAGA
>JASANF010019131.1:0-22718 GCA_030248245.1 Trissonchulus sp. WLG1_4 | reverse complement strand
GAATGTATTGCTATGACACCGCTGAAAAAAGGGGGGGGGGCTGAAAATCCGCGAAGGGGGGGGCTAAAATCGCGAAGGGGGGGGCTGATGTCCCCCTAGCCCCCCCCCCTGGGTACGCCACTGCTCCGCCCCCTCCCTCCGAAATCGAAGTCTCAGACCGTATGCTGGAAACGTATCAGAAATTTTGCCGACAGGAACAGAAAACTAAAACAAAAGATGTAAACGTCACATCAGACAGTTTTAACACGCAAGTAAATGCAGCATATATAATGTACTCGTATGACGTATACACATGCAAAGGCAGCATAATGTAAAATGTACATGCATAGGCTTTGATAAAAGATAACAAAAAATTGCATATAAGCCATAAAGTTGCAGGGGTGTGGTGCCTGGGGGCGGGAACCCCCAGAAGCTGCAGCTTTTTTATAATTATTTTAAGAAGTTTTAAGCAATGTTGCGTAAAATCTAATTAAGATATATATGGAACTATATATATGTATATGGAACTTTTATTCCACGTGGGTTTCTCTTCGGTGGTGGGGCGGCTACTTGGGTGTGGATTCAGCTTGGCGCGGGCGGTGAAACGTTTATATATATATATATATATATATATATATATATTCAATCTCTAATATATATATATATATATATATATATATATATATATATATATATATATATATATATATATATTAAATGTATCAGTAAGATTAGAACGAAAAAGTAGCCGGAACAATTTTAGAAAGATGTTGAAAAAAAGTAGAAAATTAGTAGAAAAAAAGTGGAAAAAATGTAGAAAATTTGATGAAATGAAACGTGTTTTAATTAGCATTTTTCGCCTGTAGAGTGTGTATATAGGTAATGTTAGAACGAAAAAGTAAGCAAGTAAGTAGCCGGGACAATTTCAAAAAGATGTTGAAAAAAAGTAGAAAAATTGTAGAAAAATAGTAGAAAAAAAGTAGAAAAATTTTGAACTGAAAGTAGAAAAAAAGTAGAAACTTGCACAAAATTTAGAAAAAAAGTAGAAAAAAAGTGGAAAAAAAGTAGAAAAAAAGTAGAAAATAGTAGAAAAAAAGTAGAAAAAAAGTAGAAACTTGCCAAGGTAGAAAGTAGAAAAAAAGTAGAAAAATAGTAGAAAAAAAGTAGAAAAGATTTTCTACTTATTTTCTACTATTTTTCTACTAATTTTCTACTTTTTTTCTACTCATAATTTTTCCTGTGCTGGGACTAAGCCTGAGCCTAAGCCTAACCCTAAATCCTAATCTAAGGCTAAATTTTAGTATTTTTGAAAACGCACACGCACACTCACATGTGATGAGCCTTGCAGGAAGGAGAGCTCAATCTTAGTTTGAGCTTAGGCTGAGGCTTTGACCTTGACGTAGTTTTATAATTTTGAAAAGTAATGTTGATGTGATTGCAGAAAAAGAAGCCACTGTTGCCTCGGTAGTTTAGTACTTATTTTGTTTGTCTGAGCCTGAAACTATAGTTTAACACAGCTAAGCTAAGCCTAAGCCCTAAGCCCGACACAAAAATTCAGTCCTCATAACCCTCAACATATTTGGCCACCACAAATACATCCACTACGGTAAGCAGGCATCAGAAATCAGTCTCAATCCCAAAACGGGTCGCTGTGACCTTCCAATGGGGGGGCGCTGAAACTGCAAAGGGGCGGTATGTTTTGTTGTCTAGTGTCTAGTACATGGTTTTGTTTTTGTTTAGACATTTGGGTCTGCATATATGTATATTCATTGCGTCAAAATCTAAACCGATGCAGTTATAAAACGAGTTGCCTGAATTGATTTTCTGTTCATTTCTTTTACTGTTTTGAGAAATGAGCGCGGCTGTAAGTTTATACTTTTTGCATATTATGTATATACGTGACGCCTGTGTACACTTAAATGTGTGCGTTAAAGGCCCTCGATATTACCAGTCTTGAGCAACGACGTATTCAACTTGATCTCGTTTTTCTTTTTAAAATTGTCAAAGGTGAACTAGACATAAATTTTAGTCAGTTTTTTGATTACGCTATTGATTCAGGTACAAGGAGTCACCCCCTCAAACTGAGTCTAAAACGATCTAGTCTGAACGTTACACAACATTTTTTCACCGCCAGAGTAATTCGAGTGTAGAATGAGTTACCTTTCGATTTAATAAATTGTGCAAATTCTACTACTTTTCGTAATAAGCTAGCGAATTATAGGCTCGATCACTTGCTTCTGGGGCGGGGGGTTCGGTGGCCATGATTGGTCTTTCTCGCTCCCTCTCTTCAAACCCAATGATATTTTGTATTTCCCCTAGTTTTGTTTGTTTAGCTAACATTTTATAGTATTTTTTGATCAGTGCTAACATGTTATTAAACTTTATTCCTGGATGTATGCTATATATATAATTGGCGTATTTGAAGAGTAAATTGCTTTTCTGTTCTGTTCTGTTCTGTTCTGCGTAATAGAAGAAGAAGAAGAAAGTATATATTTATTGAGTGAATGATAACAAATGTATGCCTTAGTAGGCCTGACAGCCTGGTGCTTAGGGCATTGGACTGTTAATCCGAAGCTTGATATTAGAAACCCACGAGCAAGAGTCACATATTGTGCTCCTTCTAACCCAGTAGTCCATCGACACGGGATCGGTAAATGGTTACCATTGTGTGTGGGAAGGTAACAGTGGTCTGTGAAGCGCAGCTACCTGAGGACCACTCGGGCTACAATGTGTGCAAATTTTAATCAAATCGCAGAACCTACAATTTTTCACCCTTAAGGGGGGGGGCTACCCAGGTCAAAAATCAAAGTTCTCCAATTTTGCGTATTTTCACATATGTTACTCCCCCAAGGCACTTCTACCTCAGATACGAAAAATTAAGCTTGAAGGTGCACTTTTGGTTCAATGCGTTTGTCAGTGTATTTACATAGGCAAAAGTACGCCAAAAAGCCGAAAAGTAGCCCTTATTTGGACAGTTCTAGCACAAACCACATTAAGCCAATCAGGCTGAAATTTGGCATAGTAGTAGCCCACATGTATGCGCAAAATCGTATGATCCGGATTTTTGATATGTATTTTCAAATCTAAAATCGAGGGCGAAATGTGAAAAAATGGCCGTTTTTTGGACCCGCCAAATTTGAGTGATTTTACATTTGACATCATTGCTCAGGTCATGGGCAAAAATTTAAAAAAATGGATCATAGATGTTGAGATATGACGTTAGGCTATCGAATCATGTAAAAATCAGCTTCGTCAGTGTTAACAAAAATTTCGAGTAAAGGGACGCTTTGCAACCACAAAAAACTTTATTTTGTGCCTATGATTTACACGTAAAATTGAATTTTTGGGAGCCCCTAGTGAAAAATTGGCAAAAGCATGGCCTGAGCAATGACGTCAAATGTAAAATCACTCAAAATTGGCAGGTCCAAAAAACGGCCATTTTTTCACATTTCGCCCTCGATTTTAGATTTGAAAATACATATCAAAAATCCGGATCATACGATTTTGCGCATACATGTGGGCTACTACTATGCCAAGTTTCAGCCTGATTGGCTTAATGTGGTTTGTGCTAGAACTGTCCAAATAAGGGTTACTTTTCGGCTTTTTAGCGTACTTTTGCCTATGTAAATACACTGACAAACGCACTGAACCAAAACTGCCCCTTCAAGCTTAATTGTTATCTGAGGTAGAGGTGCCTTGGGGGAGTAACATATGTGAAAATAAGCAAAATTGGAGAACTTTGATTTTTGACCTGGGTAGCCCCCTCCTTAAGGTGGAAAATGTTGGGCCTGAAAACATCATGGACTATCCTCGTCAGTCGTCGGTTTATTTTCAGGGCGCAACCGGTAATCACGATTACAGGGCTGCTTTGGAAAACTGTAGTGGTGACTTTGGAAACGGTGAAATTGGAGATCGTCGCGTAGCACTCATCACTGGGATCAACGGTCAAGTACGTGATGCATTAAATTAGTAATATTATACAGTGCACAGGGCCGGTATATATTCATAAAAGTCGAGATAAAAAGCTCGGCTTTTTATCCGTAAGTCTGGCTTGAAAAAGCCGGGATAAAAAGCTAGGCCTATGCGCAAGCTTGGATTTTTTTTATTCGAGCTTTTTGTTTAATCCAGGCTTGTTCAAGCCTGGCTTTTTATCCGAGCTTTTTATTCATAATGAAAAAATCAATAAAATATACGTGGAAGCCGGGATTATAATCCGAGCTTGATTTTTATGAATACAATAAGCTGGGCTTTTCATCCCATCTTGTATGAACACCATAAGGCCTGGATAAAAAGCCGAGCTTGGTTTTATGAATACGAAAAGCCGGGATTTTAAGCCGGGCTTGCTCAAAGCTCGGATAAAAAGCCGAGCTTGCACTTTTATGAATACGGGTGCAGATGTGGGCATATATTATATAAGTTGGATAAACGTATATAGCAATATATATAGCATATTTTTTAGTTCCACTTCCACCAATGGCCACCGACAATGGCAAATTTACATCTTTATTGACAAAATTGATGGCTGGGCCATTTCTGATTGAGTGCGGAAGTCTACACCGGCAGTTTTTCTATACAATATTGAGTCCAACTATGCTTTGTGTTTGTTTTGCAGGATGGATCTTATCTCGCTGAATTGCTTCTGTCTAAAGGCTATCAGGTATTAAGAAGGAAACAGTTTTTGGCATTCTAGTTTCATAAACTGCCTCAGAACTCTCATCTGACCGATTGAGCTCGTGGTGTGCATAGTCAGCTGTGTCATACGCATGTCATTATGTACCATTAGGTATACCGCTGCGCGGTGCGATTATATAATTATATATACCGGTGCGATACTAAATCATTCAATTTTCGCGTATACCCATATACCGCTCACAAAATAACTACTACGGCGAGACAGGATTAGTGTAGTGAGCATAATTTCAAGTTAGGTTTAGATTGATGTTATTATTAAATAAATATGTAAAACTTCAACTTAATTTAAAATTATAAATTAAACTTACATTTTTTCAGGTTCATGGTATCATCAGACGAGCCAGCTCTTTCAATACGCACAGAATAGAACATTTGTATGCTAATCCTGTCACGCACGAATCGGGTGGTAAGAATTTTGAACGAGTACTTTATAGGAACTCTTACTGCAAACAACAGTTTTATTTTGGTTTACTTTTTAAGCGAAAATAATCTAATAATCTTTTTTTAACAATATCGACGCATATAACTAGTGACAGTTTGTTGCTAACTATTCTTGGGTCACTCTGGACCATTGCTCTAATTGTCTGTGATACAGCGCAGAAAATTGTCACACTTGTTGAAGAAGTTTAATCTGTTATTTTTAGCTATGCAACTCCATTACGGTGACATGACCGACAGCACCTGCTTGACCAAAATTATTCGTGCAGTGCAGCCTACAGAAATCTACAATTTAGCTGCTCAAAGTCACGTTAAAGTACATAGATTTAAATGCATTTACTTTTTGCATCGACTAAAACTTATATAATATGTTTCTTCCGCATATTATTTGTCCCTACTTAGATTAATCACTACTTTGTATTCTTTGTTTATATATTTTGTGTTTTTGGTTAATTTTATCTTTTATGTACAATATGCTTACTCGAATATTGGCAGTTCTATTCTAAGTTAAACTGTTATCACTCCATAAAAATGTATGTTCGGCAGTTCGATTCCAAGTCAAACTGTTATGACATGACGCAGCACTCATCAAGGATCAAAATATCATTAAAGTTATTTAGTACGCATATTGTGATTGTATTTTCTACTTTGACTGGTGTTTATTTTCAGGTGTCCTTTGAATTGGCAGAGTATACTGCAGACGTGGACGGACTGGGAACATTACGGCTGTTGGATGCGATTTACACCTGTGGACTGATCAAAAAGGTCAAATTCTACCAAGCCTCCACGTCAGAGCTTTATGGAAAAGTTCAAGAAATACCACAGACCGAAAAAACTCCATTTTATCCACGTTCCCCATATGGTTAGCTAACTTTATAACTGTGTAATGTGCATAACATGTGTATTACTGTATTGTGCGTATAATATTGTGTGCACGTGGTATATTGTGTATAACGTAGATGGTTATTTCAAAAACTAAACTTGTGTTTTTTTTAAATATCATTTATGTATACATAATAGATAGATGTTTCAAACTTCGCTTCTACTTTGGATTAGCATTGGATCACAACATAATATTGTTTGTACACATGTTAAAAATATTTTGTCTTTCAGCAGCAGCAAAACTGTACGCTTACTGGATAGTTGTGAACTACCGAGAGGCATATAACATGTTTGCGTGCAACGGCATATTGTTCAATCATGAAAGTCCAAGACGGGGTTAGTGCATAATAGAATGTTTTTCGAGCGACAGCTGCATTTTTTCAGACGAAACTGAACTATTTCGATTAAACAATCTTTTCAGACTATAAGCTAGTCTGTAAGCTCGATCTTAATTGCATAATACAATAATACAACGTAATTTAGTCTCCGGCTTTCTTCGTTTTTGTAAGTAGAAAAGCTGACGTTCCGGATGCGGTCATGTTAACACAGTGACCGTTAAGCACAGGGCTGTTGATATATAGTTCAGTGAAAAAGGAGAGAGAATGCAAATGGCTGTCATATAATATACTGTGATCTTCATCTTAATGTATGATGTTTGTTGTGTATGGTATATTTAAAAATTATATTGTTTTTAGGTGAAACTTTCGTTTCCAGAAAGATAACCAGGGCTGTCGCTAGAATATCAATAGGACTACAGGAACATGTAGAATTGGGAAATCTGAATTCCAAACGAGACTGGGGTCATGCTAAAGATTATGTCGAGGTAACTTAAACGAAACTGAATGTCAAAATAAAATATGTATTAACAGTATTAAGACATGTATGTATATACTCTTACAGGATAAGACGATAGAAAATTTGATGTCGTTTGCGGTTTGGAAATATGGTTAGATATTCACTCAGCAATCATTCTTTTTTTATATACTTTTGTTACTGTGTTTGGTACGTATGTGTTTATTTTAGTAAATTTTTTTGCAGGCCATGTGGCTGATGCTCCAACAACCGGAGCCTGATGATTTTGTGATTGCCACTGGCCACACCAGGAGTGTTCGCGAGTTTGTGGAAGAAGCGTTCCGGTGTATTGGAGAGGAAATTGTGTCAGTGGCCATCCGGATAGCTTTACATTTCGAAACATTAGTTACTTATAATTTTATTTATCAGGCTGTTAAATTATAAGAGATGTAGGTAAATTTAGTTTTTGAAGGTTTGTGCAGCACCCCCTGCCCAAGGGCGTACCCAGGGGGGGGAGGAATGGGGGGAATTCCCCCCCCCGAAATTTTTCCCCAGTGATTTTTTACACAAGGGTCCCCCCTTTGGTTTTTATGGTCCGGCCGGAAAAATTTTCTGATACGTCTCCAATGGACTAAATTTGGCCTAAGAATCAAAAATTTTCCCAATTTTTTTTTCTGGGGGCTGCCGCCCCCAGACCCCTGCTACTATGTGGCTTACTATTCCTCGTTATTGTTTTTCATCAAAGCCTGTGCATGTATACACAACTACATTATGCTGCATGTGCATGTCTACACGAGTATATTATGCTACATTTACTTGTGGAATACATTATCTGATATGACACTCCCAACTTTTGTTTTAAATTTTGTCGGAAAAATTTCTGATACGTCTCCAGTTGACCAAATTCGGTCTAAAAATTGAAAAAATCGCCAATTTTTTTCTGGGGCTGCCGCCCCCAGACCCCTGCAACCTTGTGTCCTTTGGTTTTTATGGTCTGGCCGAAAAAACTTTCTGATACGCCTCCAATTGACAGAATTTGGCCAAGAAATCGAAAATTTTCCCTGTTTTTTTCTGGGGGCTGCCGCCCCCAGACCCCTGCAACCGTGTGGTTTAGTAATCTTGCGTTTGTAAGGCGTTTTACGAGTGTTAAAATTCCTAAAAAGTGCATTTTAACCCATTACAAAAAATCGAAAAGTCATTCCCCCCCCCCGAAATTTTTTTCTGGGTACGCCACTGCCCCTGCCCCCCCTTCCCGGTCGACGGCTTCCCCCATAGATTCTGCAGCTGCACATGTGTGCGTAAAACCACTTATAGCAGAGCAGAATAATAGTCTATTCTTCTTTGTTTCAGATGGGAAGGCTCGGGTATGGAAACGGTTGGGCGTGACAAAATTTCTGGCAATGTCCGTGTTCGTGTCAATCCAAAATACTTTCGACCTACTGAAGTCGTAAGTATGATATTACATATAACTGTATAATCTCCAATCTATTAAATTCTAAAATCTGTTGTCTTCAGGCGCGCCTATAACAAGAAAGCTGATAGCTCTTGATAGATTTTATTCTACGTATAGGTACTACTATGACTGTTTAACTTAGGCAGCACTTGCAGGACGAGTGTATAAAATTAAATGTGCGTGTTTGTGTTGTGGAAAGACAGGAAAGAAAAACAGTTTCAGTCTTATTTTTGGGATATGAGAGTACTGGGACATTAAAAATGTGGTGAGCGCCTCCTCCCTTCCGAGTTAGTTACATTTGTGTGTATCTTTAGGATATCCTTCTGGGTGATGCTACCAAAGCAAACAGTGCCCTCGGTTGGAAGCCAAAAGTCACATTCCAGGTAAGACGTTCAGCGTCAGTTAGAACTAGTGCGCGCTTTCGTATGGCATGTGGACATCTTATCTTATTATACGAAAAATGATTAGTTTGATGTTTGATTACAGTGCATTTTACTTATTTTAAGTAATAATTTCAAGCTTCAATTATTAATGTCTACCAGCCTTGTTCTGTTTCAGGAGCTTGTGAAGGAAATGGTGGAGAGTGATCTGGCACAAGCCAAAAATAAGCCATCGTCATAATATATTTATTGTATTCATTTTAACGTTATGTTATGATTATGTCCGTTATTTATTTTATTTTATTTGAAGAAACATAGTTTTACTTAATATTTATATTTGTGTATCTTGTGTATGGTGTATTTTATTGTTTGCAGTGTAATCTAGTCTGGAAATATGTGTACAATATTTTAAACACCGTTTCCGAAAAACGGTGTGCTTAAACCGAGAACACATCATATACAAGCTTGCTTAGCCTTGCAATTTAATTGTCAGAGCATTTGCAGAACCTTCCAAAAATGCTTGTAAATGATTTTTTAGTCCATCAAATTATTTTTTTCACAGCAGTTATATTTACATTGTTAATTTTAGTTTTAAGAAAGTTCGCCCTTTCTTGTGTGTAAACTCAGTCCAAGTCACACGAGAGCCTGTTAGTCAATGAACACAAATTGTTTGATAGGTATATTGCAAATGTTTTCAATTTTTTTGGTTGTCCATCAAAAACTAAGCAGGTCTTTTGATTTAGAGTACGAGAATAATTACGATTGTGATTGCTGTACCTTGACTCTGGGAGTAAAAATATGGCCTCATCGACCAGATAAGACCTATAACGAATACGAAACACCCGGGTCCATTATCAGCCTTAAAAATGAATGACGTCCCCGGCTGTAGCTCTTTTCTATTTGTGGCAGCTTATTCGCTTACACTCGTTGTATTAATCAACACTATTTCAGTGCTCATTCAGCAAGCCTTATTATTTACTGTTATGTGAGTGTGTTATTTTTTCTCTATGCTGATATTTTTTAAGACAAAACGAATAACAATATTTTTTTAACAAAACGAACCAGTGGAAAGGTCTGAACCAAACTTATAATTAATATCTGTTTTGTTGTTCGCTGGTAAACTTTAAGCTTTATCTAGAACTTATGAAAAAAACAGTCACATACATTATTAGTCAGGAAAATGATTTGCTGCGTATTTCTTGGCTTATATCCTGTAAGTGTTAAATTAAAACCAAAACGTTTTGGAAAATAACGTTTAGTATTTTGAAGAAAATGAATAAATATAAAATTTTAATTTCCTTTTTTCCAACACGGTTTATTTTTTCAAAACCATGCGAATGTATTTTAGAAATGGATGTTTTTCTTTGTCACTCATAAAAAATACCAACGTTTTTGCTTTGATAATTTTTAAGTACGCGTGCAATCAGCGTTGATAACAAAATTTCATTAAATTAATGTAGTTTACGGAATTATTGTATGTTTATCCGGACTCTGGACGGGTATAAATAGAATCGACCTTTATCTCTTTCACGGAAACAGATATTCATAAAATGGCTGTGTTTTTTTAAGTAACCCCCACTATTCCTGAGTCTATTACGTCATTCACCTCGACATTTTGTTTTGAGTAACATTTCAATAATTCTGTTTGTCTGTGATTTTTGTGAATTATTGATACATCAGCTTTACCGGTGACATTCCTATGTTTAAATGCACGAACCGTGTATGTACGTTGTATTTGTACAAAGACAGTACTATATGCAGGTGCAGTAATAATAAATTTATTCCAGATTGTGCCTTAATGTAAGGGATGGTACATTTGTACTTTATAGTTAGCTAATGTATTCCAAACAAGCACTTTTGTTGACGAGCGTGGAGCGTATACTTTTTTTTTGAAACGATGACAGTCAGTATTATTTTACCGCATCGGTAAAATATAGCGCGGCTAACACAGAAATTTTATAACCAGTACAATACAGAATCAATTTCACTTGATATTACGGTGCTCAAATTGGCGAAGGGTCGAAATTATTTGAACCAACTTAACATGACGCTGATACGACTGACGACGAGGAGTGAAACTGATTTTGAAATCTTGAGTCCGTTTTTGTCATTTTGTGAATTTTACTTGTCAGTCTTTAGACTTCGCAGAGTGGATTAATTGGTGCGAAAATTTTTATACTGAAAACAATTGGAAGTTGGAACAGCTACCTAGTTGTGCTGCTTGTGCAAACAACTAATTTGTAAAAGTGTTGGGAAAAAGCAAAATTTACTGTCAAAATTTCTGCGGTTTACTACCCAAATATTTGTCAGGATTGACCTGCACACAAACAATTGATCATAAAATGACCGGGCATAATTCAAGGTCAAACAGGCCCGGTTTCATACAAGAGGTCAAACAGGCCCGGTTTTGTAAAAGATCAGTTGCGATTCATTAGTAACAATTATGTAAGCTAGAAAATGAGTTATAACTTTGGGTTTACAAAACTTTTCTGTAGGAAAGTTTCACAACATACTGCTACTATGTTGGATAATGTGTGGGTAAAAATTTGTAACGTTTGCTTGATGCAGTCAAAAGTTTAGCTAAGTCAAAGTCATTCATTAGTCTCAAATATTAGTAAATATTAGTGGCTTGAAAAAATTCACTAATATTTGCAACTAATGAATGACTTCAAGTTAGCTATATTTTTCACTGGATAACGTGACTTTTTTGAGATTTTAACCACACGTTATGCAACATATGGGCAACCTGTCAACAAAATTTCCAGCAGAAATATTGTGTAAACGCAAAGTTATACACCATTTTCTATGTGGCATCAGTGTTACTAATGAATAGCAATTCACTGTTTATGAAACCGGGCTCAGACCTAGATGGTAACTTGTGCGCACAGGAAAACAATTTGAAAAGTTACATACCTAGCAATAACGAAAAATACTGAAAGATGTGAGACTTTATACAAATAAAATGTGGCGGAACAGAGCCAAAAAGTTGTTTGTGTAGCTAAGCGTTTACTAACAGCAAAAACAACTTTTTGATAACATAACAAGTTGCCCATAAAAGGGGCAGGGTTCCTCCCCAGAGATGTTCTTATGTAATATCGAGACTGTATGACATCATACACAAAACGCTGTGTACGACTGGCGCACTGTAATGTGCCCGTAGTATGAAAGAACAGGCTGTCCGAATTTGCTGTAATCTGAAAAGTGATAACTGACTTCAAATTCTGCGTGCGCGGAAAGGCGCAGTTAATGGCTAATCAGTAATCAGTATGTTGTGCAGAGTCTGCGCTTGTCCGCTGTTAATTGCAGATGCAGTGAAGTCAGAGTTTGCATATTGCTTAGCATATGGGCTCAAGTTCCTCAGCGCTTCGAGTCTCGGCTTACTGTTGCCCTAACCACCTATATGAGTGTTTGTTCATGTCATTGAGCTGGTTCTTGCAGTGTCGGTTCCTTCCCTGTGGCCACAACCCAGTTCCTTGTGTCTGCAATCTGCCATTACTAGCTGTTTCTTATAGTTAGGAGAAGTTTGTGTCTTACGCTATTAGTAGCTGTATCACCATCGAATTGACAGGAGTTGCATCAAACTGTTACAAATTTCTAAAACAAAGGAATAGTTTTTACGCGGCGGCCTCAGCCGCCGCGTATATACTATATTACAAAAGCTCGATTTCCATGTATCGGCTTTTCACTGTGTTAGTTGAGTTGTAGAAATTGGTAGGTCTTGAAAATACATTGTTTGTGTGTGCGTGTGTGTACATCGTGTGTGTTAATCTTGAATCACAGCGTATAGTGTCGTGAATACGTATACTCATACTGCTTAACACGTTCGCATGTCTGCCGAATGCTGATAAATTTTGCACACAGTAGGCAGTACTGACGAAACCTGTCGCAACAGTGCTTCTTAGATTGTTTATGAGCGTTATGGTAACCACAAAACATCGAGGTCCCCGAGCCGGCAAACCATAATTTGGAATGGCTATCGGTTAGGAAATTTTGATGCCATTGCACTATGACAACAAAATTGTCATCGGCTGCGTTAGCCGAATTCACAACTTGACATTAAATAAAACACGCAATTTCCAAGCTATTTTAACTTGGTGTTTTTGACGCGGTTGTGTTGAAATTGCATGAATAACGGTTTACTGTAACAAGGTTTGTACTCAAAACTTTTCACCTTAAAACTTGAACAACCCTGAAAAACTCAAGGCTTTGAATGCAAGATGCAGCTTAATATGCATATTAAAAGTGTTGTCCTTAAAAACTTTGATGCCGCGTTTTATATTCGAAGAATATCCTCGGCAATTTACCTAGGCATGTCGCAACGAAATCTATCGAAATTTAGTTAATCTTTACTCGCAAGACGTGCTTGTTCCTGTTAGGCCACAGCCCAACAGGTGTTTAATTTTGATTCTGGAAAGCTAACACTGTGCTAGCGTTAAAGTGTTCATGTGCGGGGTGTGTTTTACACGTCTTCTACGGTCGATTTGCATCCGTCACTACCAAATGCCTTGTATTTTCACTGTCTCGTCTTCTTAAGAACATTATTAGTGGTAGTCGAAAATGCAAAAGTTAACAAAAGAATGAAGCACTATTAATCGAAGCAGTCACCTCTTGGTTAAAAAACTACACTAACCACTCAACCACAGAGATTCCTGAAACTTTATGCTTTAACATCAAGCAGAACTTGCAGTTCTATTCGAAAAACAATACAGTGTTGCTTCTAAAATGACACAGAGACAGAACAAGTTAAAATAAAAATTCGTCAGTAAAAATTTTTGGAAAATTTTAATGTTAATCCCTATGCTACAGAGCATAGGGATTAACATTAAACTTCACAATTCAAAACCTTTTGACTGAGATTTTGCAGTTTCAGTGGCTGCAAAAATATACGCTTTTTATAAAGACTGAATCAGGTACCTAAGTGTACTTAAGCTGACCCAACAGGTTTACGATGGCCTCTGGCCAATGTGCTTGAAAGTATATATATATATATATATATATATATATATATATATATATATATATATATATATATATATATATATATATATATATATATATATAAAAACAAAAATATATATAAAATACACAAATTATATAAACAAAAATAATGTTCAACTAGAGGAGTGCAAGGGCTACATTTTGATATATGAATCATGATTTTAAGATAAACATGCTATTAGTTATCGCTTGCCGAAAATTCACTCACGCGCAGTGCTCTTGCAGTCACGTGACATTATCACGTGATTTCAAATTTTTGCACAAGGGTTATTTTATACCATACTAAGTACTTATGTTGTAATATTTTAGTTTTATCAGCTTTTTGCTGACTTTTGAGGCAACTCACGATTCCCGGAGCGGATTCTCCGGGAATCAAGGATTTGGGCCGTATTTTTTAAAAACAGCCAAAATGACCTATAATTCTTGAAGTAAAGTTGCCCAAAATACCATTTCTGATGTTTTGACGTGCATATCTCCATAGCAAAAAATTTGAAAAAAATGGCCAATTTACTGATTTTATTCGACTTTTACACAAATTCAGCAAGTAAGCCAGTGCATCAACGCTTTTTGAGGTTTTGCAAACAGACGATACGTAAATTTTATTAGTCGTAATGAAAAATTAAAACAATTTTATTGCGTTTTGTGCAAAAAAATCGCACAAGAAACTATTTTCAGAATCAGTAGACTCAAATATACGCTGTGTGAATACAAAACCAATTTTTCGGCATTCGATTATAAAATGCTGGTAAGATATTTTTCTACAAAATTTTGCACAATTATAGCTTTAGGCTCTGCGCAGTTGAACAATTTTTTAGTTTTTTAAAATAAAGCCTAGAAATTTTTTTATATGGATTTTATTGCTCAGAGTTCGACTTCGAAAACACATAATGACATTTTTTGTCCAAACCTGACATAAATGTTAAAAACCAAATTAATGTTCAACTAGAGAAGCACATAAACTACATTTTGGTATATAAAGTGTGACTATACGCAAAGTATAAGCAGAGTTATCGTTTGCCGAAAATTCACTCACGTTTGGTGCTCTGGGAGTCACGTGACATGATCACGTGATTTAAAATTCTGCCTCCGGTGTTCTTTTGTGCCATAGTACATGTATGTATAGTAAAGTTTGACATTTGCCAATTTTTTGCCAATTTTCGATGTAACCCCCGATTCCCGGAGCGCCCCCTTAAGGTGGTAGTGTCGCCAAAGCAGTTTTGCTCATAGGCTGAAAAATGATAACTTTTTGCTTTGAAATTCTACGTTCACTGAAAACTAGTGAAATGCCATAAGGTGTCAAATAAATACTGCCAGACACTAGACTACCAATATCAACTAATATTTTTAACCAATCACCATTTGTGAGCCAGACATCACACAATAGAGACATAAAAGTTCAAAAAGTCAAGCCAGATACCAGATTGGCCAGCTTGTGACGTACATGTAATGTTTTGACTCACAATTTTTTGCCACAAATAAGAAAAATAAAAAATAAAGGTTCGTTTTTCTTTTGATTTCAAAATAAGTGTCTAAATTTTTTACAATTTATCATTATTGCTGTGAGTTTACAGTACGCAAGTTAAGTTCAAACAGGATTACTCCGCAACCACTCAAGCAATTGGCACTAAATTTTGTGTGCATAAACTACAACATATATCCTTTTAGCCCTGTGTAAACAATCTAAACAAAAAGTTTTATAATTGTGACGAAATTATCGAATGTGAATAGGTTTTTAAAACGTCACTTTTCCGACTTTGCGACTTCACTGCTAACTATATGCTGCGTCAATTTTGCTGAAACTTGGCGAAAATATTCGCCTTGAAACATATTTTTAGAATATATACAGAGCAATGACCTATCTTTCATTGAAAAAATTTTACAGTCGCGCAAAATCGACTGCTTTCGCGACACTACCCCCTTAAGCTGAGTCATTTGACTCCGCTTACCCGTTTCGGCGAGACTGAAGTCCTGGTACACAGTTCTAAATGTCACACAGTTGTAGCAAAGCTAAGTCACATTGCTACAACGGATTCATCATACATTTTGATAAAAATTGCCTAATTTAAACCTACAATTGTAAGATTAAGACCTCAGTAACCACCAGGCTACAGAATGTAGCTTAATATTGCGCTCATGACCAACTAGAGTTAAAATACCTAGCAGGAGAAACTAGAGTTAAAAATACCTAGCTGAACACGGAAAACGTCTGATTTATTAGTAATAACGAGTTTGAAGAATTTGAAACGGATACAGTCGTATAAGAAACAGTCATTTTACAGCTATGCATAATTAAGAATCCACGAATGTCAAGTTGCACCGCTATTTCATTGCGAAGCAACTGTCCCTCAATTTCAACTTTAGTCCCTTAGAATGGTATTTTTCAACGTTATTCCCGTATACAGACAATGGCAATACAAACAAAAAAACAGAAAAAACAAAAAAAAACACGGCCAGTCAGTCAAGCGATGCCTGGTTCTGGTCGCTGGAAGATAGCTCTAGCTTGGCTGTACCGCGTAGAGCAGAATCAATTGAGCCATCATCAGACTTCGAATCGTCCTCTGATTCTTCCTCTCCGGGGTCTTCTCGCATGCGTTTCAAGTACTGGATTTTGTTGTTGGCGTGGTCCACACGAATAATAAACTTCCCCTGAAATAGCATAAACTCAGATCAGTACGCTTTATGCGTATATAAAAGAATCTGTGTCCATCCAGGAAGATGTATATAACAGAATACAGGATAATAGGAATTAGGGGCAAAATACACTCAAAATTTAAAATTTGAGAACTTGGACGACTGTGGGTAGATTAGTAGTTCATCTGTTTGTCGGTTTCCGTCAACAAAAATTCATCTAGTCATTATGTACTACACTATTATTTAAGTCATCATGTCGGACTACCGGAAAAAGGAACGAACTCGCAGGGCATTAGTGATGCCAGCACTCAGAAGTTCCGGATTTTTCTTCACTTCATCTGTCGTAATACCAAACAGCTCCTCGACCGAGTCGTTGAAAGCTAAAAAGTAAGTTCATGTGGTATAATAACTAGAACAGGATCATCACGGGCAGTCACACGGGCAAACCAATCTGACTTGTGACAAAATGAACGGCTGAATTCTGAAAGTCTATTTGAGTAACAATTTCCTTGACAGGCGTTTCCTATTTGTACGTTTCTGCCCTTCATCTATTACCCCTCAGCCGTCGGTCCAGCTAGACCAAGTATATTGATAGCAATAGCTTAGCAGAGGAAACGAAAAATGTCTGACAAGTATAAGTAGCAGTAGTGCATATACACCTGATAAAATTTGCTTCTACCATATACACTATGGCACTCCGAATCGATCCTAAAGCCTGTTTCACACGAGGGCGCATTACATGGCGCATTTTATGGCGCATGCTATGGCCCATTGCATGGCGCATTACATGGCGCGTTACATGGCGCATTACATGGCGCATTTCATGGCGCGGTGCATGGCGCGTTGCATGCAACGCGCCATGAAATTTTCTCATTGAAAATTTCTCATGGCGCAAAATCAAATTTTCTGCAATTTTCAAGGCGTATCAGAGGGCGCATAGCATTCTGCGACCAATCAAAAGAAGTTGTCACTCAACTAGTTGTCTTGGTCCCGCCTACTGTAGTTAAATTTTATCGATACGAGTACGACAGGTTTAACAAAACTGGATTACTCAATCAGTATGATGATTAAAGACTCTAAAATTAACCTTATTTAATTACTATTAATATTTTATTATATATTATTAGTATATTTTAATATATTTTATCATTTTATTAATTTATTTTATTTTGACAGTTTAAGATGGAATGTTGCAGGTGATATTTGTAGACATTCTGCTAAAATAGAATGTTTTTCATGCTGCTGATTTGGGCATTATTTTTTTAGAATAATCATAATACTATACTTGCTTGTATAGTCTTCATATTTTTCAAAAATATCTGCGTTATTTCACAAAATTTCATAAAGTTTTTTCAAAAATTGAGCATTATGATATTACAAATAATATTCTAAATTAGAGTATTATTTCGTAGAATGCTCCATAGCGTGTGCCCACATGTGAAATAATGCGCCATGTAATGCGCCACAGCATGCGCCACGTAATGCGCCATGAAATGCGCCATGTAATGCGCCATAGCTTGCGGCATGTAATGCGCCACGAAATGCGCCATGGCGCGTTGCATGCAACGCGCCATGGAGCAAAATGCGCCCTCGTGTGAAACAGGCTTAATAGGCTCCAAAATGCTTGCTGCTTAGCTAAAACACAGGCAGCATCTCATAGGAGTATCTGATCAAGCGTGCTCAACTTGGCCGTACACAAGACAAACCAATGCATAATACCTACACATACCATACATGTGAGTATATCATACAGGGTCGATGTGTTTCACGCATAGTCTCGCATAGTCTTAGGCTCTATTCATAGTATGAATTTCATACTAACAGCCGTATGTCCGCTCAGCCGGCAAAATTATAAAATAATCACGCCAGAAATAGTAAACAAGACACAATTGTGGCGTAATTATCTCATAATTTTGCCGGCTGAACAGACATAAAGATGTATGTATAAATCGACCCTTTCTCACCTATGAATGCCCCGAGGGCCATTTTCTTCCCGTCCGCGGTGATTCGCTAACTACTACGCGAGATCGAAGTCCATACTTCAGCGCGCTGGTCAAGTAGTTGGCGTTGCAGTTCGTCGTAGAATGGCGGTAAGTATTTCCGCTTGGCAAATTGAGGGGGTCCAGTACTACATGCTGCGGCAAATGGGACATTGTCTAAATAAAGTTACTTAGTGATTACAAATTTTGAACAGGCTGATAGACGTTTCAATCCGCTGTTACTACGGAGCTTAGTAAGATACTTCGGTTGTTACTGTGTATAATATAAGCTTCACAGTGTACTCATCCACATTGCTTTATTAAAACATAGTAACAATAAATACCTACTACGTTAGGCCTTCAGTATCAGATTTGACAATATCTGTATTACATAGGTCAACACTGTAATCCTAAATGTAGAACCAGTAATAATTGCCGGTCGTGCAAAAAAGCATTAGCACAGCATAGCATAACACAGCATACCAACAGGGATCATGTTTAAACTAATAACTTCTGAGAGTAACGGCTATGAATCAAATTCCCCAAATGGATACAACGAGGTGATGCTAGCCACAATAGCGTCCAGGGCTGCCACGTCAGTCTTTGAAACTGCAGAAAGTTCCAAATGAGGCGCGTTCGGAGGCGTTGAAATGACGTTCACGAATGTGTGGAAATTTGTAGATATGTTTACCTGCCGCTGGTAGATCTTCACTCGCCCGCCAATGACTGAAACAAATACTTACAATCAATAAAAATACTGCAAAATGATTATAGGTTATAAGTGTGACCAAAAGTACATAATAAGAAGAGTATGACACTCTTTCTATTATGACATGGGGCTTAGTCCAAGGCGGAGCACAAAATAGCTCTTGTTTGTACAGTATTGAGGGAGTTGGGTACTCCACATCAGTTCAAGGCTATGTACGGTTTGGGGGGTTTCGAGGGGTTCATTTCAAGATTATGTACGGTAGTTCAAGAGGAAAGCCACCGCTTCTCAGTTCAAGACTATCTATGGTTTCGAGGGATGTCACTGCACTAGCAGAGTCTTGAACTGAAAAGAATATATACTCCTCTCCAAACCGTCTCAAAAAAAAGTTATGTTGCGCTCCGCGTTCACAAGCCCCACAGCATGATGATTGACCTATCTACGTCAGTCTGGTTAGCATGGGAAGTCGGATCACGTGTGTATCTACAGATGTATCAAATTGAGCAAAACTTAATTCATCCTCGCCGTTCAAGTTTACGGGAACATGTTTATGAAAATTAAAAAGACAAAACAATATATTAAACACAAATTATGCGTTTAATGATGAATGAATAATGATGAATAATTTAATTATGCTGTCCAATACGCATATACAAAGGCTGTGACGAACGAGCATATGAAGCAACAGTATTATGCAATAGAGTGGTAGCAGTTTACGTGTGACAGCACCCAAAAGAATCACTTGAGAAAATGTTATTTTGAAGCACAAGAGATTTATATGAATAATGTTCACAATCTACAGTGCATCGTTGCTCGTGTATGTCCGCGCGATCATAAATTGGATGCCCCAATACGCGTCTATCTCAAAAGTATAAATTAAAACTCTGTGTGAATGCAAACAACGCCTTGTGCACTATATACACTAAACTATATGTACTAAAATGAATCTATCCCGTAGGGTAGAGTGATACTTACAGCGTTCAGCCAGCAACATTACGAAATAATCCCGCCACAAACTTAACATTATAGTGTACTAGGGAAGCGATTAAATTTTCCGCCCGATGAAAAGAAGTAGGATGTAAGTTTGAACCAACGACCAGATTTATAGCGAAATATGGACTAGCGGTGTACCGCTATGGCTTGGCAATATATCGACGAAATAGATACATATCAATCTAACGATATCTCTCACTAGTTGCCGTTATGTAGGGCAATTCCACGTCAGTTAGTTTAGCATGACTGGTTATGTGTTTCAACCTAACGAAATCGCTCACTAGTAGCCGTTATGGACAGCAATCCCACGTGAGTTAGTTTATCATGAGTGGGTAGGTGGTTGGCATATATATACGTCTAATCCAAAAGCCTTGTTCACACGAGGTCCGTTGCGAGTAATGTTGCCACAACAGTCTAGTTCTTCGAAAATGTTCACACAGGCCTTTTGTGAGCAATTTGGTTGAATATTGGTTGTGGCCTTTGGGTACCAAGTTGCCGAAACCAAGTTGCCTAAAAGTTGAACATGGCTTTAATAACGTCACCGTAGCATATTGTTGTCACGTTGTTTACATCTCGACCTACAATTATGAAATGTACAATGTCAAAGTCTCATTTGATATGTACAAAGCCCTAGACGAACCGAACAGACACTTTTGAAGTACAAAATAGTTAGCGAATGTTACTCCGTAAGTGGAACCGCGGTTTTGAACGAATCCATTTGTAATGTCTTCCTCATAGGTGAGCACTTGATGTACGAGTAAATAATACTCAACCCCCTCATAAAAAACAAATTACTTAAGCCTTGAGACAAAACTGGCGGCATGACTATTGCGGCAACTTGCTCTACTCCTAGTGCGTATTAAAGTACGTTTTTAGTTTGTTCTCAAGAAAGATTCTGTATTTTTAATGTAGATAGTATGATAGTTTTCAAACAGCTACATCTGAATCTGCATTAAGATAGTGATACACGCAGACTTCTATGTGATATCAAGAGTCTATAAAAGTATGACGCATTTCTGGACCCGTTTGAAACCACAAACATGCTGCACTGTGGACAATTCCGAAAATAGGCCACTGCTATGTGTGTCGTAGGTTATCCCCTCCTTTAGCGTGGGTGAACCCCCACAAATGTTAATACCCTCAAACGTGGGCTGATCACTCAATTCGCTCCTTACAAGTGTGGGTGGGTATACACTTATTTGTGGGGCACCTTTGGCCCTCGTCACGTTTGCAACGTTAAGTGATTCGTGAGGAAATACCCATCCCCCAAAATTGACGATAAAGGCTTGATTAGTGTAGGCGTAGAAAGTATCCCTAATTATGGCCTTAATCAGGAGAGTATGGTTGTGGTGACTGCAGTGCGCCCTCGGTGACTAGGTCACAAACACGCACAGTGCCAAAGTTTTGTCATTTTGTACTCTTTTTGGTGATATATAATCAGCTTTGTCACAAAATCAGGTAAAAACTAGAAGCAGATTGGTCTGCTGCTATAAGTATCAATAGGTAAATATTTACAAAAAGCTTAGTTGTTACGAACACAAATATTTACTTCGAATCCAGTTCTGTGACACAATGTCCAGTTCAGCCAAAGTGTCCCACAGGGCTACGTCAATTTCCACTTTGCTCGCGTCAGACACTCGAAGCTAAAGACACAAATATATTGCACTTTATTTCTGCAGATTTTTGCAGATCTGAAGATCTTAACAAGAAAGTAAACGCTAGATTAGGTCGATTCATAATTACAGCCGTCAATCTAGTTAGCCGACAAAACTACGCAATTTGCACATCTCTAAACATGCATAATATCAAATTATGGCGTAAATATGAGAAGTATTTAACGAGCACATGCTACACATGTTCCCGCTCAAGTTTATAAATACATAAATATTCTCAGACTCTCACGAACGCAAACCACCAAAATAACAGTATATACAGTGTCACACTGATCCATCAAATTAAAACCTTATTTTCGAATTCGGTCGTCCTGTGGTTCACTAAAATACAGTTGAGTACTGCTCGTGGCTATTATATTGTGCTGTGAGCGTTAGGTAGCCTAGAATCAATAACTTGTTCACGTACCGTTCGCAGCGTTTTTGTCTGATGGGAGTACGATGGCCGGATCTCCTGCGACTTTCCAAGGCGCAGCACACAGACTTCCAAATTGACCACTGTGTCTTGGGTCATGCTGCGCACATCAGCAACTCTGGACACTGGGGGCTGATTGGTAGCGATCGGGTTCGTAGGGACCCACGACGCCTAAAATTATATCCCTAAATATTAAGCTGAACTGGGCATCACTTATAAAAATTTGTTGGCAAGAGTACTGAGTACATAATGACAAAAGTAAACCCCGTACTCGTTTGTGGCGGACTCGCCATGGACATGCTGCAGCCAATATTTTCTGATGTTGTACTAAAATTGTAGAAGACTACCTCCTGCTCCTGCACAAAGCAAGCTATACCTCGTTAACATGTAGGGGGACCCTACATCCATTAAAACGTAAAAAAACGCAGTTTCAGCTCAGACATTTAACAGAATAAAATCGACTGAAATTTTGCTCAGACATTTCACAAAATAATAAATTCAATTTATTTTGGCTCAAACGTATGATGTATACACACGTATTTGGCATTATTCACGGTTCAGACTTGGTGGAATCGTAAGTTAGTCATATATATGTTCTTTCAGTAAATCCTATTATTAAAAAAGCATGCCAGTCTACATTATCAGTGCCATATATATGAAAAACCAAAAAAATTATTTAGCAATAACGTGACAACTGCGTGCATTTTATA
>JASANF010019130.1:0-14507 GCA_030248245.1 Trissonchulus sp. WLG1_4 | reverse complement strand
TTGGGCGCAGTCACAAAACTTGAAACATAACACTAAATATATATACTTGATTATGTTAATAAATTAACCTAAAAGATATATTATGTGTGTATTTGCTCATAAAACTCAATACTTTCCGCCCCCCTCCCCTGAGGACTGAGGAGTAAGAAACAGCTGTTCCTGAGTTTATAACAAATGGCTTCACTAGCATGAAATAAACTCACCTCGAAGCTCGAACTGAAGCCGAAATGAAGTGAAGCCGGCTTCACTTTCAGCTGAAGCCGTTCAAAAGTGAAGCCGACGCCGGCTTCATTTTACCTTAATTCTGATCTGTACTAGATGAGTATGGGTCGCTCAGAGAATTTACCTCCGGTTCAGCACCCGGCTAATTTTTGAATGGCTCCGGCCGGAGCCGGAGCCGGAGCCGGAGGGGCCAAATCCGGCCAGAGCCGGAGCCGGAGCCGGAGGCTCCGGCCGATCGCTAATATATATAATATATCTGGGTTGCTAATTTTATCTGGGGAGTCAGCGGAAGAATGAAGGTTTGGCTTCGTCCGCAGAAAAGTGGGCGTGTTTTAAAAATTTCCGACGATTCTGGCGAATGAAATTTAAATTGGGGTTTGCGGGTTTTGTATTCGAGTTTTGGATATAAAATTTCTCCTGATCCTTTTCAAAAGTAATGAAAAAGTAGCCGAATACGTCTGCGAAATATCGGTCTATTGGGGGTGGTGGGTTGAACTGGTGTAGACAAATCATGGGCGCGGGGGGGGGTGCCGGGGGAGGGGGGGTGCTTGAAAAGCCCTTCCAGGACGCCTCCCATCCTCCCAAACAGGTGCTTCATCAGCCCCCCTCCTCCCCCCAGATTGTCTCCTTGGAAATATGCTCACGACGACAATATGACAAAATCGGTCGCCCCTCCCTTGGGGGGAAATCGCCCATGACTCACTAAAATAAGTATATCACGGAGCGAAAAGTTGCTCCCCCTGCTATAGCTTGCCCCTCCCCTGAAAATTGCCAATCATTTGAGAACTGTTATCTATTATTAGCGGCATACATGGGCAAGGTGGTTAAAATGAACCCGGAAAACTAACAAGTTCTTGCGCGGTCCCTTCACCCCAGGCGAAAAAGTCCATTGCAAAATGTAGTTAGTTGGTTGTCATTTAATCGTAAATAAATTCACTGTCAGTGGCCCAGCCAGAAACGTTTCAGAGGGGGAACGACTTCATGAGTTTTTGTGATCGGTTAAAATTACCTTTTTAGTAATTTTGTGGTCGGTAGTTGGTTAAAATGAACTTTTTAGAAATTTTAACGTTTCAATTCAATAACTTCACATTCACAACCCAAGATCACTGGGTCACAGGCTGCAGGGGTCTGGGGGCGGCTGCCAGAAAAAATGGAGATTTTTTCCAATTTTTAGGCCGAATTTGGTTAACTGGAGACTATATATGTATGAGGGGGGGATGGGGGGACCCCCCCTAAATCGAGGACCCGGAGGGGGAGGGTCCTCAAAATTTGGGCAAAATTTAAAAAAATGGCACTATTTGTGCCAATTTTTTAGGAAATTTTGCAAAAATCAGGGTGCTTTTGGTCGATCTGGGGGGTCCCCAAAATTTGGCCGGAGAGGCCCCCCAAAATTTTGATCGCGTTACATGTATGCTGGAGACATACAGTACCAATCAAAAATAGAGTCTGATGCTCGTACGAGCACGAGCACATGGTGGCAGATGCGCGCAGCCATTTAGGTGCGCGCGAGCACTGCTCGAAAGCAGTCTAATTTTAATGACATTAACTTGGCTGTCCACACCAACAGCTGACTTGCGTTCGTGTCACTCGTGATAAATGAAGGGGGCGTAGAAATGAGCTCAATTTGTGAAAGAAGTGAATTGTATTGTACGGAAAATTTAGAGATTAAGTGAACTTAACATTTGAAACTTATTTACATATCAAGTATATTTTATAATTTTTGATTTTTGACCCTTTTTCACCTTCAGCATAACTGGAGCCTTTCCCGCCCAACGTTGACATTAAATTATAGCTAAAGTTAGCCACTCTTCTGTTTCAACTCACCATACAGCTAAAATTTTCCAGCAAGAACTGATGAGTAATCACTGGTCTTGATTACTCAGTTACTTTGTAGTGTCCTTGTGTATAAATTAATAGTGATCAATAGCAATAGCTATACGTAAAATTGCAGTTTGTTTCTAACCTTTTGCAATTAGGCACAGAATAGAAGAATGAATGAGGGAATGAAAAAGTAAAATGAGTGAAAGAGGGAATTAATTTAAGAGAACATTGTGTAGTAACTAGAATTATCGTTAATTGTATATACATAGCAAAAATACGTTTATGAAGGCTAATTTGGGACATGTTAGCCACGTTCTTCTGTGACACTTTTTCTTGAGACTTTAGTGAGAAGAGTAGTTTTCATCGAAGAAACGCAAATTTTGGTTTTCTCAATATTTTTAGAGAGTTATATTTGTCCATAGAAATAATTCGCTGCAATGGGGGCATTCAGCATAGTATCCTAATAAAATATATTTTTGCCCACAAGTATTTTTTAAGAAACTGATATCATAGATTTTACTCAAACACAAAGGTATTAGGTTAGGTACCCAATTGAAGTTATGCACCGTATAATCAAAATTATAAATACAACTTAAATCTAGTTGACCCCCTTGAACAAACTAGGTGTGTAATATAGCTGAGGTCAAAACCTGACCTTCGCAATAAATTGGAGCTGAGGTTGACCACAAAATGTTTTGGCTACCAAGTTTAAAGCATAAAGGGGAAGCAACAATAGCAATTATTAAAAGCTACTTTTATGAACTTTGTAAAAAATAAAAAAGCGAATATTAGAAATTAAAAAAACGGCAAAAATTTAGTTAGTTTGATTGTTAAAGGTATCTCTGTGATATCAGTGTTTTTCACATTTCAAGCGTATTTTAATTCAATCCCCCTTTATCACGAAGTGACACGAATGCAAGTCAGCTGTTGGTGTGGACTGCCAAATTAATGTCATTAAAATTGGACTGCTTTCGAGCAGTGCTCGCGCGCACCTGAATTGTTGCGAGCATATGCCATCAAGTGCTCGTGCTCGTACGAGCATCAGACTCTATTTTTGATTGGTACTGTATCAAAATTTTTTCCGAAAATAAAAACAAAAGATGGGAACGTCACATCCGACAGTATATATATTCCACAAGTAAATTCATCATAATGTACTCTTGTAGAAATGCAGAAGCTTTGATGCTGATGAAAACTAATAACAACGAATAGTAAGCCAGAGTTGCAGGGGTCTGGGGGCGGCAACCCCCAGAAAAAGATTGGAGATTTTTTAATTTTTAGGCCGAATTTGGTCAACTGGAGACGTATCGTAAATGTTTTCGGCCGGGTAATAAAACCAAAGGGGGGACCGCGCAGGGTCCGCGCAATCAATCTAGAGTTAGACTGCGCAGTCATTAGGAATGCGCAGTCAATTAAGAGTTGGACTGCGCGGACTATTTGTATTTTTGGACTGCGCGGACTATTTGTAGTTTTGGACTGCGCGGTCCAACACTTATTGGCTGCGCAATACTACTGACTGCGCAGTGCGCAGTCTAACTCTGGTTTGACTGCGCCTGCGCACTGCGCAGACTATTTGGACTGCGCACTCCAACTATTAATTGGTCATGCAATCTTACTGACTGCGCAGTTTAACTCTAGTGTGACTGCGCAATCAATCTAGAATTAGACTGCGCAGTCTTTAGAATTACGAGATGGACTGCGCCATCAATCTACAGTTAGACTGCGCAGAGTCAACTCTCACATCCGTTATGCGCGCGGTCCTTATTGTTACTCAGAGCATCCCTCGCTCCGCTCGGGCTGCGCGGTCCAACTCCGACCGCTGCGCGGTCGCGCGGTCCACCCGGGAAAATCCCGGGTAAATCCCGGGTCTTGCCCATGTATGATTAGCGGATTTCAGCCAGCAGTTTTTTGCTGATGAATATCGGTGCACCAAAACGAACTCAGTCTGAGCTACGACTAAACTCAAGATTAAGTTCAATCCCAGCTATGCGAATCGCAGCTAAACCTCATTTTTCAAATAAATCTTAGGCGCCAACTGCGCTAGTCATCATTGGTGCAGCGGACTTGAACCAATTTAAGTAATTTAATTCTGAGCTGAATTGGTTTATATAAGCTAATCATCAGTTAATCCGATTTGGAGGAGTCCACCGTATTTGTAATTAATTATCTAATCCGTTAAATCACTTTTGCAAAAGGACAATGTTTGGTGGTTTTAGCGGTGCCAAGCGAAAACGAACTCTTGATTTCCATTAGTTATATAAGTTTACGCTCTATAATACGATTTTTCTGTCTTTTCTATCTTTTTAACCAATGCGTGACATATTTTTGCTCGTAATTTTATTGAAAAATCGAGCGATTAAAAATGGTGTCATTCTATTGTCAACTTACGCACTAAGTTTTCTTATGATTAAGCAATTAACAATTTTGTTTGCAATCTGCAGGAAGAGAAATTGACGTCATTTGAAACTAGTTTTTGGTCGTTTTATATTCAATTAGTTTTTTATTAAAAACTGGCGGCTGAAAATATCAAAATGAGAAATGCCTTTGTTATGATATCAGAATTTATTCTGGTTACTATGGGTACTCACTCACTCACAAATAAATACAATGGAGTTCTCCCCTACTTAATGTCAGTTTTCAGCTTTAGAACTCCTGTAAACCAGTATTTTTGGCCTCACGTATTAATATTATCTTTTTTGAACAGCTTGATCACTATGATTAGTGGAGCTAGCTGGTCGCTTTTTTTATTTTTTTTTATCCCTCTTACCTCAGCTTGGAGTTTCTAAGCCAATAAATATTTTTATGAGCTCTTTAGCCTGCTAAATTGATTTCTGCAGCAGGTTTCTTCTGTAGGTTTGGTCAGCTGACTTTTTTTTGCCTGTCACTATTGCTTGATAAACCAGCAGCACCCGTTTGTATATAATATATGTATATATATCTATATACTACACAGATAGATGTAATATATGTACATACATATATATTTGTTGTATATATATATATCTGGAATCTGGGAGGGGTACACAACCTCCCCTTAAATCTGAGATTTCGGGACAAGCCCTTTTTCAGGTTTGACCCAACGAGACAATTTTTTGCTGAACAAAACGTGCCCTGAAACTAAAAAATGTGCCCCAGATATGCCTGTAAAATGCACCGAAAATGATTTACGGCCGAAAAATCATAATTTTCTACTTTTTTTGTGCTGGGGGTGTTATTATCAGTGAGGAGCTTTTTGGCAGTTTTTTAGGGCTGATCAGGGTCCGGGGGGGTCTTAGTTAACTCACCCCTTATACATGTCATTGTGATCCCTAGTAATGTAATTGCATCTTGCAAACTATATATACCTACTGAACTTACTATCATGTTGCTTCACGTTAACTCGTTTAGACTTTGACGGTTAATTCTTTTGACCGCATCCGCTGTATATTAATTCTTATCTTGCCCGTGTCTGTTAACCTTTCGTGATTGCAACATATCTAACACACGCACACACATTTTTAAAGTTTTGCAATTCATGCATTTCTGTACTACTAGTTCGGAGCGCATCGTACATTATGACTACAATCGCCGCTGCAGTCTGAAACTAGTTTGCAACGGCGCGACAAAATTTTGACTCATACTTGTTGTTCATTTTATATTGATTCGACCCCTTACATATTTTTGTTTGTCGCAAAATTTCTGTAGGTAGGCGTATTTTGTAAACAGTTTTGTCCATTTTTGTCTATTTAAACTTGATTTTTTGACAGAATTCTATTGACAACCAGTTACAGTCGGATTCTGCTTTTGTGGTTTTTTTGCTAATTTTTTGACAGTCTTGATGTGATACTCTATATACAGACTACAGGTGTATATACTTCTATAATACACTGTGTTTCAGACTGTTCGCGATTTTGGGTATATACATGTCCCGGATATTTATATACCTACGTATATACATATTTTTAACATGTTGGGGGTAACCCGTTTTGTCCCGGCTTTTGAGGGACTTGAACTAAAAACGCGTTTTTTAAATGTTATATATATTATTTGCAAAATTTCGTTATTTTGTTATTTTGCAGGTTTTATATACATATTTTTGTAAGTGCATTTTACATAGGTATATATACAATATTAGGGTCTTTTCCGTTATTCCCCCGCCAGCCGTAATTTCTGTTATACTTGACCAAATTGCATAATGTTGGTACCAATCGACTCCCCTTGACCTCAGGACTTCGAAAATACACTTTTTTAAAAATTTTTAAAAAATTTTAAAATCTTAAAATTTTGCACTTTTTTTAAAATTCTAAAAATCTTTTAAAATCGCAGATGACACCGCCACCGATCATTTTTATCACCCAATGTTAGCGCCATTTGGTGGCCATTCGGACAAATTCTAGGATTATGAAGTATACCTGCTTCTTGTAAAAACTCAACAGAGGATTGCTTGTCATGACAACGCCCCGACAAGCGCAACAAATTAAGTTGAGGAACCGCCATTGCGAGATTAACACTTTAAACTAATTCCGGGATTCTGTTTAGTCATTATCCGGGATTTTGCAGCGTGGGAACATTTTAGATTTTCGCGCTATGCCTACATAGGCATATTCTACCTCTATACGACCCCCTCTTGATACTACGTATATATATGTACATATGCGTACACTGTAAACATACGCCTATTTTGATGTTTTATGCTTATTTCGGCATTCCGGAAACCAAATATTAGCGTTCCAGGAATAGAATTTTAAAAAATGTGCAAAATTTTAAAATTTCAAAATTTTTTAAAAATTTTGAAATTTTTAAAAAAAGAGTATTTTCGAAGTCCTGAGGTCAAGGGGAGTCGATTGGTACCAGCATTATGAAATTTGGTCAAGTATAACAGAAATTACGGCTGGCGGGGGAATAACGGAAAAAACCCCAATATTATACATATATACATAATAAGTAGGGATGTCGCGGATGTGACTTTTTTGACATCCGCGGATGCGGATGCGGGTGTTGACTTCTGACATCCGCGCGGATGCGGATGCGGATCTTTCTAGAATACGTTCTAAACAAGTTATGAGCCGAATTTTTGAAAAAATTTTCACCAAAAATACATAATATACTAAAAATAGCAAGTACAGGGGTTTTGCGGCTCCTATTTTTTCTATTTTTTCGACCCCCTCCTTTTTTTTCCTATTTTTTGGAAAAATTCCTATTTTTTCCTGTTTTTTCAAATTTTCATTAGAAGCAGGGTTTTTTTGGGCAGAATACAGGGCAAATGCTCACGATTTTGCATTTTTGCTCACCAAAATTGAAAATTTGCTCAAATTCTGCTCACCGCTCCAGAAGGTCCCCCCTTCTGTTTTTTAGGTCTGACCAGAAAAAATTTCCGATACGTCACCAGTTCACCAAATTTTGCCTAAAAATGAAAAAAATTCCCTAATTTGTTTCCAGGGTCTCCCGCCCGGCGCTTGACCCTCACAACTTTGTGGCTTGGTATTCCGTGCTATTATCTTTCATCAAAGCCTATGCATGTGTACACGAGTGTACCTTGTCCTTAATGCCGCATTTACTTGTGTACTATAACTATACTGTCTAATATGACGATCCCCCTTTTGTTTTCATTTCTTTTTGAAAAAATTTTCCATGCGTCACCAAGTGACGAACTCGGCCTAAAAATCACGATTTTTCGCAGACGCTCGAATATTACATATTAATTTTAGAAGCCGCTGACCTAAAAACAGCATGGTTTTCGGACTAAACATGCTATTTAACAATTATGTTCATTGTGTGGTATTTGCAGTCAAGTGAATTTCATTTTCCACACGTTTCAAAAAATCAAACGGATTTTCCCCAAAAAATTTTTTCCTGTCACTCCACTGGCTTCTGGACCCTTCTCGGCCAACCAGTTTTGTAATTTTTGGTGTTCTGAGTAATGTGATTTCACTTTCGATGCCGCTCTAGATTTCAATATCCAATTTCACTTTCGACTAAAGTTGGCCTGACAATTAAAAGTTTTCCCGATTTTTTTCTGGGGGTACACGTGTACATTGTGCTGCATTTGCGTGTCTACACGACTGAGTATTTTATGCTACATTTACGTGTGTAGTACACTGATGTGACTACCATCTTTTGTTTTAATTTTTCTGTCGGAAAATTTTTTTGATATATACGTCTCCAGTTGACCAAATTTAGTCAAAAAATTGGAAAAATCGACATTTTTTTTATGGGGGCTGCCGCCCCCAGACCCCTGCAACTTTGTGGTTTAGTGATCTTGCGTTTGTAAGGCGTTTTATAAGTGTTCCAGTTGCCAAAAAGTGCATTCTAATCCATTACAAAAAATCGAAAAGTCATTTCCCCTGAAATTTTTTTCTAAGTACGCCACTGCTAATATGTGTCGTTTTTTGTGAAGTGCATTTCAACACATTTCAAAAAAATCGAAAAGTCGTTCACCCTCCCCGAAATTCTTTGCCCCACAGAGTGACGCTATGGGTATCCTGTGTTTTGGCGAAAAAACAACAGTTTACTGATACACGTATATACAATATTTCCATAAAAGTCCACAAAAAATTCCTATTTTTTCCTATTTTTTACTCAGAAACTCCTATTTTTTTCCTATTTTTCTCTAGGAAATTCCTATTTTATTTCCTATTTTTTCGTAAATGGGCCGCAACACCCCTGCAAGTATGAATGCAACAATGCAAAGGAATGAGGCTTAGATAAAACAATTTGTATCAAAGTTGTGCATTAATTATATATACACCTTCTAAGCCACGCGCCGCCATCAACAGTTTGTTTAAAACGCTATAAACGTTATGCCCACTCAAAGGCTATCGGCGTGACCCTCTGGCTACTTGTTGCTTATGGTTTTGGTTAGTGTAGGGTACGTAATCTGTCTATTCTTTTTAATCTACGAAAGCATGCAAGTTAAAAACTGATATATATATATATATATAATATATATATATATATATATATATATATATATATATATATATATATATATATATATATACATATACATCTTTATCTCGAACATATAAAGTTAATATACATAATATTGTTTTGACTTTTGACAATTATTGCTTAACAAGTTTGTAGACTAGTCTCTCTCAAACATGCAAAACTTAGTTCGAATATCCCCGCAATATCAAATATTGTAAAGCACTTAGTTCGAATATCCCCGCAATATCAAATATTGTAAAGCCTACTTTAGAAAAAAGCGATTTGCAACCGACAATGAGGTGCAAAGCCTAGAAAAAAGTTTCAATCCACCGTTTTAAGAGCAAAAATATTGGTATATATATACATGCACAAAAATCGAAATTGCCGTCTGATTTTCTACATTTTTAGTAATTTTTGCCGAATCTGCAACATCCGCACATCCGCATTAAATTTTTGCGGATGCGGATGCGGATGTCAAAACGTTGCGGATCATCCGCGGATGCGGATGCGGATATGCGCGACATCCCTAATAATAAGCATAATAGGCAAATTTAGCTTTTGAGGGCACTTCGCGGGTTGCCTTGCGTCGTGGGTCCAGTTTTGCCCGCGTCCATCCTTAATTGCCCAGTGCACATATATACATAATATAGTACATATATAGTACCTAAAGTCTACAGGAGCGATTTTTGTTTTGAGCTTCTCTCTATCCCGTAAAATTAATTCCAACTATCAGGAGGTACCTTGTATCTTTACGCGGCTGCGTAAAACGTTTACGTTTACGCGGTTTATATGTTTATTACAGATGTACTATGTTGCCTTCAACAAACCTCAAGTGCCGCATTTTATATTCGAAGAATATCCTCAGCACAGCAAGCATGTCGCACTGTAATCTGTCAAAAATAAGTTAAATCTTACTCGCAAAACGTGCTTGTTTAACCAGAACTCGTTTCTAGAAGGAAAGGGTAGCCCTCTGGGTGTTCTAATTATGATGTCGTGATCAATCAGAGTAAATGTATATATTAAAAATTTAAAATGTTTTGCTTGTGTAAAAATGGGCAAGAGATATCTATTTGTTTGCGATTTGTTTACAACCAGTTTTGAAGAACTAGTTTCTAGACAAAATATATTTTATACTTGCGGTAAATTAAAGCTAAATGTTTCACATTTACAGTGCAAAAGTTGCTTTCATTGTGTAAATCTTTGCGAATTTGTCGTTTCAAAAAATAGGCTGGTTTAAAAGTTGCTAAGTGATTCTGTGAAGAATTTGTAGAAATGTTATTGCTAGTGTACCGGGGGCCTTGTTTTTTCTTGAGGTCACATTTTTTTGCATTTGTTGCTTTTTTGTATTTTTTGAGGGACTGGTTTCCAGCATTTGCACCTACAATTTTCTACCCGAGCTGACCCACAAACTCTAATTAAACAAGCAGGCCCCAAAAGGGGGCAAGGTTCCTTCGCTGAGTGAAAATTCTGCTTAATTTACCCAGGAGAATTCAGCTTCGCCCTAATACCTGTGTACAGTTAATTTATTTCGTTTCGATGCTTAGGTGTTGATCTCACACACTGTGTATACATTCAACAGTTTTGTCGAAAACACATGCCATAATTACCGCAACTGCTTGTGATTTCAATGACGCAATCGCTTTTCCTCGACATGAATATCTCCCGTCAAAACAGTTTTTGCTGACAAAAGCGGTGTAAATTTTTTGCAAAAAAAGTCAATGAATGTGTGTCGAACCCTCGAAGTTCATATCAACTAATTCTAGACTAGCGCTTCTGACCACTCGACCACGCCAGTTTGATGATAAGTGTTGTTTAGTTTTGACTATGTAGAAGGGAAGTACAAAACAAACAGCAGACTAGACGATCACGCAGTGGCGGATCTAGGAATTTTTCATGGGGGTGCTCGGACCCCGATAGGCCCCCTGACCAATCAAAGAGCGCACAATGCACAAAAGCAAGGAAGAATAAGCCACAAGGTTGCAGGGGCGGCAGCCCCTAGAAAAATTTTATTTTTAGGCCGATTTCAGTTAATTGCGGACGTATCGGAAATTTTTTCCTGCCAGGCTATAAAAACGATAGGGGATCCTTGTGTAGAGTAAACGACAGGCTACAAGGGCCTAAATAGGCCCCAAAGCAACATGGAAAGGGACCTATCTAGTCTACGACAGGCACTAAAGGTCCTAAATAGGCCGCAAAACAACATGGAGTGGATAGGGGGCCTATCTAGTCTACGACAGGCTACAACGGCCTAAATAGGCCCCAAAGCAACATGGAGAGGGGGCCTATCTAGTCTACGACAGGCTACAAGGGCTTAAATATGTACATATTCCCCACAGCAACATGGAGAGGGGGCCTATCTAGTCTACGACAGGCTACAAGGGCCTAAATAGGCCCCAAAGCAACATGGAGAGGGGGCCTATCTAGTCTACGACAGGCTACAAGGGCCTAAATAGGCCCCAAAGCAACATGGAGAGGGGGCCTATATAGTCTACGACAAGCTACAAGGGCCTAAATAGTAAATAGGCCCCAAAACAACATGGAGAGGGGCCTACATAGTACATATTTAGTCTGCAGTAGACTACAAGGGCCTAAATAATCCCTAAAACAACATGGAGAGGGGCCTATCTGGTCCACAGCAGGCTACACGGGCCTAAATAGGCTTCAAAGCAACATGGAAAGCGACCTAAACGTATGCCCAAGTCGGGGGCCTATCGGCCCGAACCATTATATATTTCATTAAAAATAGTATATAAACAAAAAGCCTGTCTTCAAAAAAAGAGCAGTCGGTTCCCATACTGACTTTACGTGTTAATCATATGCACTGGATAACATGTGGCTGCTACTTTTACACTATGCAGAGTTGATTTCAAAACAATAGTTCCTTCTCTAGAAGGAACAAAAAATTTAATCCATTCAATAGCAAACCCAGACATGGTATTCATTACGTTGGTGCCAAATGGCCCCTCCAGTTAAGTTAATTTAAGTGTCAATTTTGGTTCATACAGGATGTAGTTTTGACATTTTTCTTTAGCCTCATAGTAAAATCGGAAATGTGTCTCTACTTTTTACTTTTTACTTCGGCTGGCCAATCAGAATGCCTGTCGAGCTTCATTCTGATTGGTGGGATTTCCTTTTTGACATCCAACTTCGCGAATGCCAGCCAATCGAAAGCGAATTGCGATTAAGTGAAAAGTAAATATAAATTTCACCTAAAACAGAAAGCAACATTTTCTAAGATGTATATATACGTATATACACCTGCATTCACATGTTTTTTAACTAACAGATTTCACAATGAACAAACGACATGGAGGAGAGGAGAGCTACCACGAAACAAAAAGGCGATTGCCAATCATAAAAACCTTAAGTTTTCTCACAGCTGCAGTGTCGAAAAATAGAACGTATTTTTAATGTAAATAACCGTTGAAAAAAGTTACAGAAGCCAAAAGTAGCTAACAAAAAAATAGATCGAAAATTAGTGTATTTTTGTCAATGTCGTTCAACGTATTTTGGAAATTTTTTCAGGAAGGTTTAGTCCGTTCGTGATCGTCAGTGCTTTATATATAAATGAATTATAAACATAATATATATATATATATATATATATATATATATATATATATATATATATATATATATATATATATATATATATATAAATAATATAGCGATCGGCCGGAGCCTCCGGCTCCGGCTCCGGCTCCGGCCGGATTTGGCCCATCCGGCTCCGGCGCCGGCGCCGGCCGGAGCCATTACAAAATTAGCCGGCTGCTGAACCGGAGGTAAATTCTCTGAGCCACCCAGATTGCAGTAAGAGTGGCAAGGGTCCCCCTTTGGTTTTATCGCCCGACCGAAAAAAATTTCTGATACGTCTCCAATTGACCAAATTTGACCTAAAAATAAAAAAATTCTCGAACTTTTTTTCCTGGGAGCTGCCGCCACCAGACCCCTCCTACTCTGTTGGTTACTGTTCCTTGTTATTATCTTTCATCAAAGCCTATGCATGTCTACAAGTATATACCTTATGCTGAATCTAAATTCTATGAGCAACCCATACTCAGGGGCGTAGCTAGGGGGGGTCGCGGGGGTCGCGACCCCCCCTCCCTTTGGTCGAACTTGAAGAAATTGTCAACAAGGGTCCCCCCTTTGGTTTTTATCGCCCGCCCTAAAAAATTTCTGATACGTCTCCAGTTGACCAAATTTGGCCTAAAATTCAAAAATTTCCCCCAAATTTTCTCTGGGGGCTGCCACCCCCATATCCCTGCGACTTTGTGGCTTACTATTCTTTGTTATTATCTTTCGTCAAAGCCTATGCATGTATACACGAGTACATTATGCTATATTTACTTGTGCAACACACTGTCTGATGCGACGTTACCATCTTTTGTTTTAAATTTTCTGTCGGAAAAGTTTGTGATACGTCTCCAGTTGACCAAATTTGGTCTAAAAATTGGAAAAATCGCCAATTTTTTTCTGGGGGCTGCCGCCCCCAGACCCCTGCAACTTAGTGGCTTACTTTTTTTGTTAATAACTTTAACCAAAGCCTCTGCATGACGTTCTGCTTCTGACGTGATTTGCATTCAATTTCCCGGGTCGAAAAAATTTCTGATACATCTCCGTTTGACCAAGTTTGGCCTAAAAAACTGAAAAATTCTTTAATTTAGCTATATCGTTAGCTTCTGGACCCTTTCCCCCCACCATTTTTGTAATTTCGGTGTCTGAAGGTCCCATTTTACGTTCGATTAGCATTAGCATTTTGCATTCGATTATTCGAAAAATTACCATTGTTTTTCACCGAAATATGTGTCGTTTTTTGCGAACTTAAGTGCAATTGTTTCATGTTTCAAAAATGAAAAGTCATCCCCCGAAATTTTTTCCTGGCTACGCCACTGCCACTGCATACATGTATACAATTTTTGGCCATTATGATGAAGTCGTTGTAAACATATCGTAAGATCGAGAAGATGGATGATTGATTTTTATTAAACATTAGAAAATTTTTCATCATAAGGGTATCAATTTCGACCTAGCTCCGGCTCCGGCTCCGGCTCCGGCTCCGGCAAATTAATTTACCTCCGGCTCCGGCTCCGGCCGGAGCAAAAATCCTGCCTCCGTCCGTTCGCTAATATATATATATATATATATATATATAGATATATATATATATATATATATATATATATATATATATATATATATATATATATATATATATATATATATATATATATATATATATATATATATATATATATATATATATATATATATATATATATATATATATATATATATATATATATATATACACATAATTGTACGGTTTCTGAACAATTTATCGTCATTCCCTTCTGAACATCAAAATACTGACGACTATTATTTTGTTGGCAATTTGTTTATTTAATTTTGCTTTAAACACTACTGCATTTTCTTATCATTTCCTGTTTATCACGACCCAATATGTATTTAGTCAGCACAGATGAAAAAGAAGACGTGGCCGATTGGTTATATGTGCATCTACTTAACTCATTACATATTGCTTGATGGTATACTAT
>JASANF010019129.1:0-79676 GCA_030248245.1 Trissonchulus sp. WLG1_4 | reverse complement strand
ATTATATATATTATGGATGAAAAATGATTTTCAGGACATATGTAGCTTGCCTAGTAAATAACATCAAGAACCAATGAAGATCATGACACTTTTCCGGCAACAGTGGAGATGATGCGATTAATGGCTGATTAATTAGCGCGAATAGGGTCCAGAAAGCACTAACGTATTAGCGGACCCATGCTATTCTGACGCAACTCTTGTCCGCTTCATTTAGCAAGCTCAGTTCCCTCTTCGGCTGCAAAATTTGTCCCGGGTGTTTGACAAGCTTATTAGCATTTTTCCGCTATAATTGAGCCAACTTTCCTATTCTACCCACACTGCTGCCTTGGTGAAAGGGCATTTTTATAATAATCCTATTTTATTACCGCTGCAGCCATTACTTGACGACAGGAAGCTGACACTTGAATTGTATATTTGTATGAAATAATACTGAAAAGTGATAGTCGCGCATGTGTATGCTGCACTACATACTTATTTTACAATGTCCATAACGACACAATTGGCCTGTTCGTATTTGTCATTATTTGGGTTAACACATTTAATTTTGGTCAACGTAACGTTAAATTCGTGTTCGGCAACTCAAACTAACCTTTTTCAGTTATTCAAAAAATTGAAAATATTAAAATTTTGTCCAATTGACCTTTCTTGGCACTTTGCTAGGGCTACCAAAGTGGACCAGTGCACACACCACGCGGACCAAACAATATCAACTGACACCCCCTATCGACATCAAAATCTCAATTTCGAAAATTTGCCCCATTTTGACCCCCTTAGGACCCCCTATGGGGGGTACCCTGAGGGGGCTGTAGGAGGTTTCAGGGGGTCCTAGACGAAAACGGACTTCGAATTCGTGTTCAGGGGCCCAAATTACCCCTAGTGACATCAAAATCTCAATTTCGAAAATTTGACCCCCAGTGAGGACCCCCTAGGGCGGGTACCCTCAGGGGGTCGTAGGAGGGTCCATGGGGGTCCTAGGTAAAAATGGACCTCGGATTCGTGTTCAGGGGACCAAATTACCCCTAGAGACATCAAAATCTAAATTTCAAAAATTTGACTCCTGAGGACCCCCTAGGGGGGTACGCTGAGGGGGTCGTAGGGGGGTCCATGGGGGTCCTAGGCAAAAATGGACCTCGGATTCGTGTTCAGGGGACCAAATTACCCCTATAGACATCAAAATCTCAATTTCGAAAATTTGACCCCCAGTGAGGACCCCCTAGGGGGGTACCCTGAGGGGGTCGTAGGAGGGTCCAGGGGGGTCCTAGGTAAAAATGGACCCCAGATTCGTGTTCAGGGGCCCAATTAACTCCTAGAAGCGAGATTTCAAGAAAAAAATCGAAAAAAAATTTCCACCCCAAAAGTACCCTAGGTGGTCACTTTTTGATGCGACCTGAGACTTCTGCCAATTTGCCTGGGGTGCCAAAGTAAAACACCATACGCGACGCTGACCAAACAACATCAACTGACACCCCTGCACGTATTTATTGCGTCATCATAACAATACAGCACGAATGATTAACCATTAAAGCGTTATACATTGACAAAGTCATGAAAAAGCATGTTTTCAAGGGTGTCAGAGGGGGGTGCACCAGTTCTGGCTACTAGGTAAATCTGACAGCTAAACTAATAACACGCTGTAATGCACAGTATATGGGTTTATATTCGCATACAAAACGACAGACCTCCATCTATAACCGTCTTGGCTGTAGTGCCCGTAGGTAGCCTACCCCCATAATACACGTGAGTTACCTTCCGACTCCCCTCCCCTGGCCTTAAGTCACCCGATCGACTCCAACAGGGGAGATGCACTACAACCCCACTACACTACCATGCATGCAAGAGATCATACTTGGGCTGTTTGCGTAACTGCTCAAAAGTCGGCTCGAGTTTATTTTTGACTTTGCCATCGAGGCCGAAAAAAGGGGTTTCCCCCCTCCCAGCAGAGCCAAAACGGCAAAAGCCTAGAACAAAATCTTTATGATGCCTCTATTGCCGACCACGACAAATATAAAAAACACAAAAAAGTACCTCGCTCAGAAGAATTTCTTGAGTTATGTCGCCGGGAAAAAACGGAAAAGACGGAAAAATCCGAGTTTGCGGGAGACGATTTTTCATATCTCGGGTAATACCAAACCGATTCGCCTGAAATTTGGCCAGCATGTAGCCGTCCCCCAGGCACGTGAACACACCAAATTAAAACCAGTTTGTTGCATAAATTTTTAGTTATTAAAAAAATTAATTTAGAAATTCTGCAATGTGGAGTTTCGTTCCTATTCTAGGGTTAGGCGCTATCGCGCCTACCCTGATTTTGCCTAAAAATATGCCAGTTCCAATATGTATATGCTATTAATGCATAATTTTTGCTGCTGTAACGTAGTAACCGAGACGCTTATTGTCCCACACACGAGTATTATAACAAGAATACAACAACATACTTTTCACAAAAAAGTAAATATACATACCTTCGACATATTTCATTGGCATACGGTTTGAGATACCCATCGATCTGAAGCAACCTGTCCAACGAAGGCGGTTTTAGTTGTGAATTATCACCGTTCATTGCTGACGTGGCCAGCTTCTAAAAGGCTAACGAAATATAGAAATACCACGTAGTACGTAGTCAAGTTAAAACGTATAAACGTCACAACGTGTACCTTAGTATCTGGGTTTTTTCGCAAAAACGTTCGCAATTGCGAAAAAAATTTAAAATTGCGAAAAATTTTCAAACCTTTTCGCAAAATTGCGAAAACATTTTGACGCAGTTGAGATGAACTTGTAAGGTCCATGCGCTAATTTTTCTGGTTTAGTCGGAAAACATTTCCGATACGTCCCCAATTAACCAAATTTGGCCTAAAAATTGAAAATTTATCCGACTTTTTTGATCCCCTAGGCAAGGACTCGTGCAACTTTGTGACTTGATGTTTCTAGTGACTGTAAATAGGACACATTTTCTTCCATGTATCATCACATCACACCGACTGCATGTAACAATAATAGACAGTATAATAGGGGTCGGTGATGACATAATTAAGAAACATTTCAAAATGTTAGCATTTTCAGGCCTAATTTGGTCATTGGCCGAGTCTTCTTTTCTTTACGGCTGAGCATCGGTTGTGAAAATTGTGAAAAATTACACAAAATTCTCAAGACGGCTCCATAAACTTAAATAAAAATGTCAAAATCGTTGCTTTTTGGCTAAAAAGAGTCTTAATCCTGTCTAGACGGAATAATGTTTTATTAACATTTATATGTAAAACCTACTGCATTAAGAAACAAAAGTATGTCTGCGAACAAAATTTGATTTTGCGAAAAAAATTTCAAGCTTTTCGTAAAATTGCGAAAATTTGCCAGCGAAAAAAAACCCAGCTTAGTATATTATGATAACGAGCGAATGAGCTGGAACATTAAACAGCGATATGCAGTGGAGGGGGCGGGGAATAGTGGACCTATTTTTTTAGTAGAGCACCTAAGGAAAAGCACTTTAAAATTTTGCTTCAAGAACCCCTATTTGATTTTTCGGATTTTCTGAGTCTGAGATATGCATATATAAGTGTCATATGACCCCCCCATCTGAGCACTCAGTGCGGAACGTTTTCGCAGTTTATTTCTGAAACTCGTATATATATTTGCCGTTCCAAACGTGCTCCAATGGAATCAAAATGTTTACAAATTTTTAGAATCAAAACAAAGGCATTTTGACCCTTAAGAAAAATTGGCCAAAATCACCGAGTCCAATTTTTTACAAAATATATATATATATATATATATTAGGGATCGACCGGATATCCGGATCCGGATCCGGATCCGGCCGGATCCAGTGGATCCGGATCCGGCGCCGGATCCGGCTCCAAACCTGCCGGATCCGGATCCAGTATCAAATTGGCACGTCTTGACGACAACTATTTGTTCCAAGGGTCCCCCCTTTGGTTTTTATGGTCCGGCCGGAAAATTTTTCTGATGCGTCCCCCCCAATTGACCAAATTTGGCCAAAAATCAAAAATTTCCCACATTTTTTCCTGGGGGCTGTCGCCCCCAGACTCCTGCAACTCTTTGGCTTACTATTCCTTGTCATTATCTTTCATCAAAGCCTATACATGAGTACATTATGCTCATTTGCATGTCTACCCGGGGTCTGGATGCTGCATTCAGTTGTGTAATACACTGTCCTCTGTCTGATGTTACGTTCCCTGTCGGAAAAAAATTTCTGATACGTCTCCAGTTGACCAAATTCAACCTAAAAATTGAAAAATTCTCCATTTTTTCTAGGGTGCACCACTGGTTTTTACTACAAACAGACTCAATTCATTGCCCTTGATATGGCTCCGGCTATAACAAGTTAGCGTAAAGCTGAAAAACGCTATTATAAAAAGTCAAAGAAGTTCTTCAGACCCCCACCCACCCCCCGAAATCGAAGTCTGGGGCAGCCAGTGGTCAAGTTACACAAAAAATTTTTTGAAAATTATGTCTGTGTGTCTCAGGCTGGATCCGGATCCGGCCGGCTTCAGGGGATCCGGATCCGGGATCCGGGATCCGGCAGCATATATATATATATATATATATATATATATATATATATATATATATATATATATATATATATATATATATATATATATATATATATATATATATATATATATATTATATATATATATCAAGCGCGGATCCAGGGGGGGGGGCGCGGGGGGGGCGCGGCCCCCCCCCCCCCCCGAAATTTTTTCTGACTGAAATTTTACACAAGGGTCCCCCCTTTGGTTTTTATTGCCCGACCGAAAAAATTTCCGATACGTCTCCAATTGACCAAATTTCCTCTAAAAATTAAAAAAATTCTCCAATTTTTTCATGGGGGCTGCCGCCCCCAGACCCCCGCAACTTTCTAGCTTACTGGTGCTTGGTATTATCTTTCATCAAAGCCTATGCATGTCTACCTATTAGAGTACATTATGCTGCATTGACTTGTGTAATACACTGTATGATACTCTGATGTGACGTTGCCATCTTTTCTTTTAATTTTTCTGTCGGAAAAATACTGATACGTCTTTTGTTGACCAAATTCGGGCTAAAAATTGAAAAATCTTCAGACCCCGGCAAAATGTGGCTTAGTGATCTTGCGTTTGCCATGAGAAGTTAAGTGTTAAAATTACTAAAAAGTGCATTTTAACCCATTGCAAAAAGTCATTCCTCTTTTCTGGCTACGCAACTGACAGTGTGTTTATTTAACAGTGGGTAACAACAATTGATACTACTTCCCCTTGACCGAATTCAACCTAAAATTGAAAAACTCACTTCTTTGCATTTCAATCTATCTTTTTGCTAATTGCTGCATAGTGAACGGAGCGGTTTTAAAATAAAACTCTCCACAGCAACAGGGGCGTAGCCAGGGGGGATGGGGAATCCCTCCCCCCCGAAACTGTTTCCGACTGAAATTTTACACAAGGGTTGCCCTTTGGTTTTTATGGTCCAACCGGAAAAAATTTTCGATACGTCTCCAATTGACCAAATTTGGCCTAAAAATCAAAAAATTCCCTAAATAGGTGTCTGGCTTCTGGGGGCTGCCGCCCCTAGACCCCCGCAACTGTGTGTTTTGATAAAACTTGCAGATTTCATAGGATATCCCGTTGTCAAAAAACGTAGAAGTGTCTGGCTTCTGGGGGCTGCCGCCCCCAGGGCCCCAGGCCCCCGCAACTGTGTGTTTTGATGAAAGATACAGATTTTCGAGTATATCCCGGGGCATACATGTAACGGGGTCAAAATTTTGGGGGGGCCTCTCCGGTCCAATTTTGGGGACCCTCCCGGCTCCCCCCCAGATCGACCAAAAATACCCTAAGTTTTGCAAAATTTTCTAAAAATTTCGCCAAAAAGTGCCGTTTTTTCAAAATTTTGCCCAATTGGGGGTGGTCCCCCCATCCCCCCCCTCATACATGTATGTCCCGGGGTCAAAAGCAGTAAAGGTGTCTGTCTTCTGGGGGCTACCGCCCCCAGACCCCCTCACCAGTAAATTTGTATTGTCTTGTATTTCTAATGGCCGATTGGTGGGGGGGCGCGCCCCCCCCCGAAAAAAATTCCTGGATCCGCCACTGATATATATATATAAATAAACATATATATATATGGGTGTGTGTGTGTGGGGGGGGAGTGATCCGGTTCCGGTACTTTTTGGTTCCGGTTCCGGTTCCGGTTCCGGTTCCGTTATTTTAAAAGTACCGGAACCGGAACCACTATTTCTCTGACAAAGGATTTTGCTTTTAATTTTGTGTTGTTCGTCCATGAAAATTTTCCGATAGGCCTCCAACTGACCACAATTGGCCTAAAAATTAAAATTTTCTTCAGATTTTGTTCTGGCAATCCTCTTGCGACTTTGTAGCTATGTAGTTTAGTCTTCGTCTTGTTTATTATTCTCTTTCATCAAAGCTCATGCGTTCAACATATTGTGTGCTGTACGCGTATATATAAATATTGCATACTTATACATGTACATATACTTTAAATACAAAATACAATACGATAATACATTGTTATCGTTTGTGCTTTATTGTTTTAAAACGGATATTGCAATAGTACTAGTACTAGGACTACATACAAATAGCTTTTGATTTTTTATTCTAGCATTCTTATGTTGCAGTGCTTATTCTTTATCAACAGTGCTGTGCTTTTTGTGTCCAACTTCTTGTATTACTTCAACTAGCTCAATGAAAGCCGAAGGTCGAAGGTCCTCGGTTTTTCACGCCACACTGAAAAATTATGTAATCTGTGTAAACCTTAAGCCTGATTCACACGAGGTGCATTTTCAAGGTGATCCCCTTGCGTCCCCACGCGTCCCTGAGTGGATCCCCTTGGGGACGCATGGGGACGCAAGGGGATCCCCAGACGCACGTGACTTTATTTGATTGGCCACTGCATGTACATCCCCTTGAAAAAACGCTCGGAGAACGATAAGCAAAATTCCCCATTGGGACCCCCTTGGGGACGCGTGGGGACACCCACGGGGATCCCCCAGAGAAAGATCCCCTTGAAAATCCCCCTCGTGTGAAACAGGCTTTAACATCTAGGAGAGGGGGCGACGGTACAGCCGCCCCCCGCCCCTAATTTCTCCAAGTCAGGGTTTTCTTTGGGCCTGCGAGTCATCCAGCCAGACTCAAGTTCTCTTAACTGGACCCAGCAAAAATTAACCTGACCCAAGCCAGTCCAAGGGCGTAGATAAAAAGGGGGGTCGCGGGGGCCGCGATCCCCCCCTTTTGGTCTCCTTAAGAAGTTAACCTTAAGGTTAGTGTTGGGATTTTTTTCGAAACCAATTCTTTTCTCAAAAATTCACTTATACGAGAGTACGAGACCAGCTTAGGTAACTAACTAATTGCCAAGTTGGCAGTCTAACGGTCGTTTCGTACTCACAAACACGCCACAGTCGTCCAATCTCCGTGCAGCCGCCAAAGTCACGAAAAAATTACAGCACAAACAAGGCACCGTTAAGATCAGCTTTTTGCGAAATTTTGTACTTTTGCCGACTGAACAGACATACGACTAGGTGTATAAATTGAGAAATTGACCCTCATTGTAATTGGCTACTATTTTGTGAATTCGTCGTACTTCAGGTTCAATTTTGCCGGAAGCTTGTCATACGTATCAGTGTCTTTTGGATTTTGTTTTAGATTTACACATACTCCCTCATAAAAAAATTACTGAACAAGTAAAAGATACTAAAAAGAACGTCAACACTAAGACTGTCGCTAATCGCAGTTCAAAATATTAAGTGTAAAATGCCGTGTACCATGTGGTAATGTAGACTATTCAACAATTATAGTCGATGTTGCAAACTTTTAAGGCGCTTTCTTACTCTGCTCTAAGCTTAGGTTTTTACGACAAAAAACTCTAAAAGTTATAAAAGCCCTGACATGCCCAAGCAGCCCAGACAACCCAGATAAATGACTTGTGTAATGTGCATTGTGTGGAGCGAATTAATACTTTGCGTTTTCCAATGAATTAATCGGCAACTTCTTGCCACCTTCCAGATGTCTAACAAAGTGAGCACTGCGCGGTAAACAACTTTTGCTCATTTGCATATTTTCACGCCATAATATGCAAATGACCTATACACACAGTATGTATACACAAGTCACAAATGACAAAATCAGAGTTGTATGGAATTTTTGGGAAAGGGGGGGACATTCAGCAGGAAGTAGAATTGAAATTTTATAAACTATTTAGAACTTTTTTTAATGTTAGAACATTTTTGATTGTTTTAAAATCGTGGTTGTACACACACTGATAAAATTTCAGTTAATTTCATATTTTTTTTGATTTTATAAGTTGCACTACCCCCATTTTCAGGAAAAGGCTAGGATTACATGCAAACCATAGGCTATAGACTGCGTACTTGACCAACATAACGTTGTGAGAGTTAAAAACGATTACAAGTGTAGTGTTCCACCTCTAGGTGGAACAAAAACCTGCAACAAGCCAAGCAACTTTTTACCTCCCTTTTTGAAAAAATAAACAAACATATTTGAAGCAAGCGTCTGTCAAATCAAGCTATTCAGCCAGAAAAATAAAAAACATGCAACAAGCCAGGCAACTTTTTAATAAAAAACCAAGGTTTTTTGCCAAAGGGCACAGATTCCAAACCGCATGTTTTGAGTTGAGACATGACATTTGGACGCAATATAGAAAACAACTTAAAGAAATTGATTGAATCTCAAGTTTTGAATAAATGGACTTTGAAGCGAGATACTTAGTGTTAAAGTTGTATAAAAAGTTAAAAATCGTTGTATAAAAAGCTAAAAACTCAAACTCTAGAATGGAATTCAAAAAGCAACAAATATATCATCCCACACGTTTAAAAACCTTTCAATTGAGCCATAGATTGTCCAAATTGATAGAGTTTGAAACAAATAAACATATTTGAAGCAAGCGTCTGTCAAATCAAGCCATTCAGCCAGAAAAATAAAAAACATGCAACAAGCCAGGCAACTTTCTAATAAAAACCCAAGGTTTTTTGCAAAAGGGCACAAATTCCAAATCGCACGTTTTGAGCTGAGACATAAAATCTTGACACAATATGTAAGAATAATCAAAGAAATCGACCAAATTTTATTTTTTTAATAAATAGACTTTGAAGCGAGATACTTGTTGTTAAAGTTGCATGAAAAGTTAAAAATCGTTATAACTGAAACTTTAAAACGAAATTTACAGAACAAAAAATTTGTCATCCGTTTTATGTTTTGTCAGACACATTTGTCAGACGTTTAAAAACCTTTCAATTGAGCTATACATTGTCCAAATTGATAGAGTTTGAATTGAGTTGTGTGTGCCCTGTGAACAGGATTTTCGCAAGTCACGTGACAGACACAAAAATGAATTGAGTCAAATCATTTTGCAATTTGCAATTGCTCAATTTGATACCGCGCACCTTGCTAAAATCCAATATAACCATGAAAGTAAGAATTTACAATTTTTGAAGAACGTGCAAATTCTCGGAGCGCCACCTTAAACTAAATTGCCTTACGCTCAGCCTTGGCCGGAGAGTTAGATTTAGGCCCGTATCCACATACTAACACTAAAGTTAGTGTTTTGGAAGAAACTGAATAACTACAAATCGCGTAAAAATTCAGAATTAAATCGATAGCTACGAAATTGTAGCTTCAGGGCATACCATATAGTATGCTACACATTGCTGTGATTTCGTTTTGTTAAAAGTCAACTTCTACATGCTGCTACAAAAACACTTAAATTAGGTAGCACTAAACTTTAGGTAGCTTGGCAGGTATCTAAAATTTAGGGCTATTTTAAGTGTTTCCGTGGCACACTTCATATGTTGACTTTTTACAAAACAACTGTATGGCAGTGTGTGGCATATTGCAGAATGCAGGGTAAGTTGTGTGGCTGCAATTATGTAACTATTGTTTTAATTCCATACTTTTACGTTTTTCGTAGTTTAATAAAGTATTATCCAAAACACTAACACTAACTTTAGTGTAAGGGCCTAATCCTTTACCGGATTAAAGGGCTAATTATAATCGGACTAAACGGTTTAAAAATTAAGCTTAAAAATGCCATTCCAAACCCTCAGGACTAAACGGACTTAACTTTTAGCGCGCTGGTTTTCAATCGGACTAAACGGACTCAATTATGCACGCTAATGTTAAGTGTGCATGTTAAGTCCATTCAGTTCAGTAGTAGTTTTGGAATGGAGTCAGACTAAAATTAAGCCGCTGACTTATTTTAACTCGTTTAGTACGTTTAGTCCGATTTGTCATTCCAAAACCTCGGACTAAAATAAGTCCAGTCCGTTTAATCCGGTAAGGGTCGATTCATACTTACAGCCGTATGTCCGTTCAGCCGACAAAATGACGACATAATGACGTCACAGGCGCTGGCTGATCCACTGCTCTAGGCTGCTAATGACGTCATTCTGCAGGCTGAACGACCATACGGCTGTAAGTATGAATCGAGCCTAAAGGAATAGGCCCTTAGTATGTGAATACGGGCCTTAGAAACTTTTCTGTTAACAAGCGAAAAAACGGCTGTACTAAAACGACTGTAACTTCCTTAATAGTAAATTTTTGCGCACAGATCCATAGATGAAATCCACACATATCCAGACAAAGCGTTTCCAGGTATTACGGAGTTTCTAGCCAACGAACAGGCAAATTTTTTACGCGCAGTGCTGTAGCAACCAAAAAACTTTCAAGATAACTTCGACTTGCCAAAAAAGTGACTGAAAAGTCACAGAAAAATGACAAAAAGATTACAAAAAAGGGTGGAAAAACACCACAAAAGGACGGTATTGTGACAAAAACTAAGACGAAACTGACTGATGTACATTTGTGGTTACATAAATGATCTTTGTGCAACGTGAGGCGTATTGCACTTATGATAAACAAATTGAACTGATGCTGCGCAGTCTATTGCTTATTGCCTATAAACATATTGCTTTGTACAACGCAACGCTGACAATATGTAGGTATGCACCTACTGAACATGTTCACTTGGGCCGTGTTTACATTGAGCTTTTTTCGCCATTTCCGGCTTTTTTTCAGCTGCTCGAGCAGCTGAAACAAAGCTGCAGCTTTTTTTCGCCGTTTCCGGCTTTTTTTCAGCTACTCGAGCAGCTGAAAAAATGCTCGAGCAGCTGAAAAAACGCCGGAAACGGCAAAAAAAGCTCAATGTAAACACGGCCTTATAAACATTTCATTTACTTGCCTTGTGCAACAGGCCCCAGAGCCAAATCAGGCATTGATTGTGTACATTAATAGGTATTGACTTGTGAAGAAATATCGCAAGTCAAAACTCCACTCACACTCACTCCACAAATTGATCATTCTTAGTGTTCAATGACAAACAAGCAATGGTTCAAATAGTATCCGAAGCGTTAGCGAACAGTGCTGTTATTGCGAAGTGCGTAGCTGTGAATTGGCTTTAGCTGGGAGTGAAGTCATTAGTTGGGATTGAGCTCTCCTTCCTGCAAGGCTCATCACATTTAGCATTGTACATTACAGCAAAATACATTTAGCCTAAGGCCGTGTTTATACTGAGCTTTTTTTCGCCATTTCCGGCTTTTTTTCAGCTGCTCGAGGTCGAGCAGCTGCAAAAAAGCCGGAAACGGCGAAAAAAAGCTGGAGCAGCTGAAAAAAAGCTGGAACTGCAGCGTCGTCATGACAACGGAGCAGCTAGTCTATAGTGACCGCCATACTTATCCGCATTTTTTCAGCTGCTTCAGCTTTTTTCCAGCTGCTCCAGCTTTTTTCCAGCTGCTCGAGCAGCTGAAAATAAGCTCAATGTAAACACGGCCTTACAGGATTTGTAGATCAGGATTTAGGCTTAGGCCTAGGCTAAGGCTTAGGCTTGAAGCATTTTTGCTTCAAGAACCCCTATTTCATTTTTTGGATTTTCTAAGATATGACCCCCTGAAATCTGGGGTTAAATGCAATTGGGGGGGGGGGATAGTGGACCTTTTTTTGAGTGGAGCACCTTGGGGGAAGCATTTTTGCTTCAAGAACCCCTACAGATTTTTTTGGTTTCCCGTGAAAACGAATAGTCTATGAGCTATATACATGACGAAATATGAAAATTCGGGTTTTTCCTCGCCAATCAAGCAGGGCTACGAATCGACCGTATTTTTGCCTTCAAAATGGGGTAAAAAATACGTTTATTTTTCGATTTACGTAAAATTAGCAATGCAGAGAAGTAAGTTTAATTAGAGCAACTCCGCGAGGTATTGTTGGAAAAAAGTTTGCCTGAGAAACTTAATCCAGGTAAGCAGGGTTGGCAGGTCTCGGGTTTGCAACCGAGACCGAGACCGAGACCGAGACCGAGGGTGCAGGTTCGGCGGGGGGGGGGGGAATTCAAACGCATATTTTTTCAATGTGAAAACACGTTTTTATAGGTTTTCGGACGCGCTGAGTTCATTTTTAGCACTTTCCAAGCAAAAAAACGTAGATTTACTGCTTTTCGAAAAAATTCAAAATTTGTCGAAAATCATCATTTTTTGACATTCAGGGGCTAATATTTTCGAAAATTTTCACCGATACAGTCGTAATATCAGTCTGAAGTTTAATCATCATAACGTAACTTATAATAATATATTTAATTCAGCTTTGTTTCCAAAATATTCTGCTCATTTATACCAAAAAATGTTAATTTTTTAAACTTTCTTATTTAATAGGCGAACTATGCATCGTTAAACTGAGCTCACATATCAATTGTTATTGTTTCTTTTTGCATAGACAATAAATTAACTACATTTTCCGACACAAAATAGCATTTTTAGTTAAAAGGAGCAATTTTTAATAATGAAGAATACCATAAAATACGAATTCAAAACGTCACTGCTGCTCAGCATCACGCTGGCGCTGACAGCCAATTTCGGTTCAAAAGCGCAGCTTTGTTTATGATTCCACAGTAGCAAATATCCTTTTATTTGATGCAAGCAACTAAGACTTAGTTACAAATCATATATATACGAAGTTAGCACTGTTAGGTAAATGATGATCAGTATTTCTATATACTATTTAACATTATGTTTGAGTGGTTCCACATACAAATGCAATATCGCTAAGTCAGACAACCCATTCTATGTAGCTCAAACTTTAATTAATAGCTTGATGTACAAAGTTTAAACTTAAAGTTAGTTTGCCCGTGAACTGACATTCTTCTGCAGCAGACAGTTTTGACCATTCCATGCTTGGCATTCTATTTGGAATCTTAAATCGTAAAAAAATCTTCGTGATTGTAAAAAATTTTGAAAACTTCTAGCCTCATCTGAAATACCGAGACCACCCTATGGCAGGTCTCGGTTTTCCTACCGAGACCGAGACCGAGACCAGCCTAGTCTCGGGTTTTTTACGAGACCGAGACCGAGACTGCCAACCCTGCAGGTAAGCAAAAAAACCTTTGTACTCATATTTTGTAATTTTTTACCCCATCTGACTATAGTTAAACGTATATATAACTTTTTTTTACTTTTTGTTGATTTTTTATGTTTCAGAGTGTGATCTCAAAGCGAAAAGTGCAATGAAGCATGGATTTTGACTTGTTTTCGAAAAAATTACAACGTCTTAAAGAGAAAGAAAAAAAATGGGCTTCGTTCCGCTCTGGTGCTGCTAATAGTTCCGGTCTGTAGACACGAAGATTAGCTTATTTATTAGTTATAATTAGTTTATTTATTAGTTTATATTTATATACTCATTACTTTTAGTTAGACTGCATTTCTGTCTGTCCAGAAAAATGTCCATTTGATCGTTTCCATCAAATTTGGTTTAGCATAATATAAGTTGATTTAGCTGGTGTTATCCCTTTCTCTCTTGAAGCGTATCTGTTTTTGTTTAAATTTTGTATGACCAGCTTATCCCATCAGACCCTAGTTATTTGCGAAGTTTCGAGACATGATGGTAAAGTTGATCAGATTTTTTAAATACATCATGGTTTTTTTTTGTGTAAAATAGGGTGTATTTACACACCGGCCGCCTAATTTACACAGCAAAAAATAAAAATACACACTGATTTACACAGCAACATTTCCCCCCAAAAGTTGATTAAACGGCCTATTTTGGTTGTAAAATTTACAAAAATTCGCGAAGTGGCGATTGCAGCCTGTAACCTCTTTGTGCTAACAAAATTAAGTCTAATTTTTGACCAAAAAACAAAAAATCTTCAGTTTCTGCTGTTAAACGGCTTATGATTTTTTTATTTTAGCATTTGTTTTTATGCACTTGAAAGTTGACAGTGAAATATCTGACATGCTGAGCTTGTCTGTGCGATTTCTTGTAATACTTCAAACTACTTTGATACCCGGATTTAACCCGGTTTTATACCCGGATTTGAAAAAAATGTGTAGGATCTGGCCGATTAAACAACTCTCTATCTGTGTGAACCATACATGTACACGGGGTCTTGGCTTGGGGTGGGGGCTTGTCTCAGATTTTTTGAAATTTTAGGGGGGCTTGTCCTGACGTGTCGGATATATACTTGAACTGCCAAAACGCTAAAATTTTCGTTTATATATAATCTCATATATATTTTTTTTATTTTCGTATGTAGTTCGAGTATCAAAGGCGAAATATTCGTTTTCGCGTGCAAAAACGGTCAATTTTTACCTAAAAAATACTAAAATACACACTTTTAAAAATTTACACAACAGACCCTTAATTTACACAGCAAATTTTTAATTTACACATCATTTACACAGTGCCGATTTTGAAAAAAAAACCCTGAAATACATTGTTAATTTTAATATCTTTGTTTAGTTGCGTCAACGTCCAGTGAATCTACGCAGCAGCCTTCATCAGATGATAAGTACGTTATTTTTAGAAATATTTCATTGTATCAAGAGTGTATACTTTTACACTAATGAGAGTTATATATATTATCAAGAGTACACCGTGCTCTATCTGAAAAGGTGAGCCACTGGACTGTCTGTTGGGCTCCTCTTGTGATGCGCTAGTCCAAAAGGATCAACCACCACTCTGATTGGCATCATGGTGCGGGGGTGGGTTGATACACGCGTCTAGCACGGAGCATAACGTGTTTGCTGAGGAGTCTGGCACTGGCTGCATTCTGCGATCTCACTACGGCATTAGGTGTAGTGGGGCATGGCTTTATATATGTCTTGTTTTAGTTAAGTTTATTATCATACCGCTTTAGTTACGTCTAAGAAGCCTTTTCGCTTATTTCGGTCGGCACTCATTGCCATACGTGGGCAGCTGACGATTGGCGCGGGGGGAGGGTGCGGCGCAACTTTTCCGCTGATTTGCGCTCCCTGAGTCACCATTTTATCATCGTGAGCCACTGATTTTGCCGTGTGAGCACCCTCAGAACAATTGGGGGGGGGGGGGTGACGGTGTCTTCTGGGGCTGGCATATTTTTAGTGGGGGGGGGTGAAATCCCACACCCATGTATGCTTATTGCTCCCACCCAGTGGCGCCCCGCTTTTCCCCATCGTCTAACAATCTACCAACTTACTATATCCCGTTGCTCATTTTTGATTATGCGTCCGATATAAGTTGGGATGCTGGGTACGTGTTCATGCGCTCCGAAGTGTTTAAAAATAAATTTGTTTTTTAGGTATCATCTGCCGTCTTTCGTGCCAGTAAACGGTGAGTGCTTTGTGGTTTTTGTTTAAATTTAAGTTTATATAATAATATAGTATTTCATTATCAGGAACTTTCTCGGGTTTTTCACGTGGTACATCCATAACGTAATATATCTGACGCACTAATCTTGTAATATAGTTTAAGTAGTATATATAAGCAGACTGCGACAAAGAGGGATCTAGGCAGAGGGATTGGTAGTAAAATTACTTTTGCATTTTAATTTAAGCCTAATCCTTTAGTCAGTGGCGTATATACCAAGAAAAAATTTTTTGGGGGACGATTTTTGGATTTTTTGTAACGGGTTAAAATGCACTTATAAAACGTCTTACAAACGCAAGATCGCGGAGCCAGTTCACAAAGTTGCAGGGGTTTGGGGCCGGCGCGGCAGCCCCCAGGAAAACATTGGTGATTTTTCCAGTCCGTTTATTTTTTGGTTTTGTCCGTTATGGAATAAGTTTCATATCGTACGGTTAAGTCTAAATTGAGCTTGTATTTTTCGCCTAATCCGAGATTGTATTTTGCTACGCTTCAGTACTTAGTGGCTAATTGTAATCATACATGTATGTGCACGGAGTCTCGGCCCGGAAAAGGCTTTTACCACATTTTTCGAAATTTTAGGATGTAGGCTTGTCCCGACGTTTTGAGAGCTTAAACGCGAAATTTTCAGTTTGAACATGAGAAATTTTTTCGATTTTCGCTCATTTTCAAGCATTTTACAGCGATCTTGGGCAAGTTTTGAGTTTTCGGGAATCGGGAACCTTTTTTCAGCGTCAAGGTGGGGCTTGTCCGGATGGGTCAAATCTGAAGGGAGGGAAGTAAGGTTGCCATGTGTCTCAAATCTGGGGAGGGAGGGCTAGCTTCTCTTCCAGACGCCCCCATGTACATAAAGTAATTGATACGCATGTGTGAAACCATCGTGCAGGTCCACTCGGAGTTTCACAGGAACATGCGTATAGATCACGTATAGCACGCCAACCAGTGCCATAACCCATACTTGTAATCCCTTTTTAATAAGTTTTCATTCATTCATTCATTAATTCAGATCTCGACGAGTCCAGTGACAATGAAGCCTCGACTAGTAATGAGGGGGGCACTTTGTCGCTGTTGGAAATTCATCGACGTCGACGCACCAAGGCGGCCCCCCTGTTTGCCACCTCCACCAAAACGGCCACCGCCAAACGCCCAATCCCCCTCTACCGGAAGCCGGACACCAAGACCCCCCTAGGCGCCACGGATTTCAGTCCGGTCAAACGGGCCGGCATGGGCGAGAATTGGACTGATTCTATTTATGTGACCGAACGGCCGGGCGAGGTTCCGGAGGACGACTCCGACTTTGCCCCCTCTTCTGCCCCCCTACAATCCTCCTACCGCTTTGCTGCGTCCATATCCGGTAGGTTTTCAGTGGAGGGGGAGGTGTCTGAATGCAGTGAATGAATGTTCAAGCATGTAACCAGGGTTTTAAATAGTGACTCATATTTCGGCCAGTTTTTTTGCCAAGTATAATTGCTGCGAGGGTCCGGGGAGGCAACTCCTATAACGGATTAGTTTTTTTACCGTTTGACGAAATATGTTTACATTACAAAACGTGTCGTATATAATTTTGTTTTATGCAATTTAATGAAATTTAACTCACTGTTGGGCGTTGGCAGGAGGGGGCAGCTCTGGAAGCCAAAGGGTGTACGCGGCTCCCCCCGTTGTGGGTGGGGGGTGTTTAATGAAGGTTCTGGGAGACAAAAAGGTTTTGATGTTTAGTACAGTTTGCCGCTGTAGTTTAGCTGGCGGCATATTTTTTAGTACGGAGAGGGAGTTTCTTCCTCCTTTCCATCATGTATGAATATGATCATATAGTACTATTTTAGGGACCAATTCGCGTCTCAGTCATATGAGCGAGATGACCATGACAGAGGGAGCCTTTGCCTGGTCCGGCCCCTCCCCCTCCAATGCTCGCGGCCCTCCACGATCCAACGCGTCCACCACCGGCCTGCTGTCCAGTGCCTCAGTCTCCATGGAACTGACCGGCGGGACGGACGACCTGGAATCGATGGTCGATGAGAGGAATGTTGATCAGACTAGCGCCGGTTGCCGAGCCAATCCGATGGGTTGTAGGAGCCGAAACGGCCATCTAGGGGCCAACAATGAGAATGAGCATCCGGCTCAGGCAACCGCTAAGCAACAGGACTCCGTTTGTGGTGTCAATGAATCCAAATGCAATAGCCACCATCATCGATATGCAAATGAGCCCCAGTCAAAAATATGTGCAAATCGATATAATGCAGAGTCGGGATATTATTCGTCGCATCGATCCGATGGGGAAGATGATGACGACTCATTACCCCTGCCCCAGCCCCCCTCCAGATCCCCTAGTGCTCGTCGGTTCGCCAAATCGGCATCCGGTTGTAATTCCAGCAGCAGTGATGCGCCGGTTTTGAAAGAAACACCGGTTTCGAATGAGGCACCGGTTTTGAAAGAGGCATCGGTTTTGAAAGAAACACCAGTTTTGAAAGAAACGCCGGTTTTGAAAGAGGCACCGGTTCCGGCGGCCTCCTCTTCTAAAGCCGGAGCCCCTGCTCAGAGCAAAAATGATAAAAAGAAAGAACAAGCTCAGGTAAGGATTTGATGATATAATTTAATTGTTGGCTCAAGGAAAATTTAGTTTTTTTTAGTTTTGATTTTTAGAAAAAATTTAACGTATTATTGGTTAGTTGCAGTCACTAAAATGGATTCTGGTGATCAGTACTGGCGTCTGATTTTTTTCGTGTGGTTTCAATTATATTAAAAATTAGCTGTTCAGAGTCCGTCTTTGTTGAGACAATAATTTGCGACCAACTCGTGTGGATGATCACATATGTACCTATCTTGCCCTAAGGGAGTAAGGGCAGGTAACTTTAACCGGCTTCTGCTAATTTGGCTTTCTAAAGCCCTAACCTAAGGCTAAGCCAAAGCCTAAATAGAAAATTCGGTTGTTTGGCGTATCTTTAAAACACTGACTCGTTTACAAGCGATATAATTTCGTGTCTAGGGAACCAGGTCGAAACAATTTACATGTTTGATGAGAAAAGTTCACCTGTTGTCACATAACTACCTAAATTCTGTTGACTTTTCATTACTTCTGTGTATACGTTAATTTGATAAAAAATATATTTACTAAAAAAAGATGTGACATTATTATGTTAATATTTCAGTTGCCAGCGCATTCTTTATCGAGGCCTTTTTTGACAATCAATAAGAAATCGTATCAAATACTCAACGAACTGGGCAAGGGCGGATCTAGCAGGGTAAATTGCATTTTTTTCTGTTGCTATGCTTTTTTGCAGTTTTTGTTGTTTTTTTTATTTTTGCGTGTCCAAATTTGGATGCTTATAAAAATTTGCGCTCAGCAAATGAATAGTTAGTGTCTAATCAGTAGGACTGATAAATTTACTAAATTTCTTTGAAAGCCAAATGCCTGAAATCAGTTTCCTATAGGGATCCTGATTCCCCCCCAGAAATTTGAGATTGTGTTTTTTTCTCGTGTCCTTTGCTTGCAAATCCTTCCTACAGAGTCTTGGCTGCTGACGTGACGGGGACCGCATAAAAAATTGGGGCAAAAGTTACGAGGCCAAACTTTTGGAATGTTCTCCCTGATCGACTGAAAAAACATCCTAAATTTAGCGATATTTCGAAAAAAGTGCTGCACCCTTTTGCTTAGACTTTCTCTGGATCCTCCAACGCCCCCCCTGGACCAGCTGTTTTTAAGGTTTCGCTTCGCCCCTTCTCCCTTATGTATTATCTTAATTATGCCCTTGCAAATCGTAGGTTGTGTGCTTTTTAGACTTCCTTTGCCAAACCCTTGCCTCACAAAATCGTTTAGCTGCTTACATAAGCCCCTACCGACCCGGTCTGTCCCCTAGTCTCCCATACCCCCCCCGCCCCCCCCGCTTAAATCTGAGGCAAGGGCGTAGCCAGGGGGGGGTCGCGTGGGTCGCGACCTCCCCCCCCCTTTTGGTCGAACCTAAAGAAATTGTACACAAGGGTCCCCCCTTTGGTTTTTATTGCCCTGCCGAAAAAAATTTCCGATACGTCTCCAATTGACCAAATTTGGCCTAAAAATAAGAAAATTCTCCCAATTTTTTTCCTGGGGGCTGCCGCCCCCAGAAACCTGCAACTTTGTGGTTCACTATTTCTTGTTATTATCTGTTATAAAACCCTAAGCATGCATACACGGTACATTATGCTACATTTACTTGTGCAACTACACACTGTCTGATGTGATGGTACCATCTTTTGTTTTAATTTTTCTGTCGGAAACAATTTCTGATACGTCTCCAGTTGACCAAATTCGGTCTAAAATTGGAAAATTCTTTTTTGGGGGCTGCTGCCCCCAGACCCCTGCAACTTTAAGGTGTAGTATTTTGTGTTCGTGAAAATCCGGCCTAACAAATTTTTGATACGTCTCCAATTGACCAAATTTGGCCAAAAAATTTGAAAAAATCTCCAATTTTTTTTCTGGGGGCTGCCGCCCCGGACCCCTGAGACCTATGGCTCTGTGGTCTTGCGTTTACAATGCGCGTGTAAGTACTAAAATCGCTAAAAACTCCACTTAAACTTCAAAATTACTATCACTGAGTGAGCAAAAAAGTGGACAAGGGGCGACCCCCCCCCCTTTTTGAAAATCCTGGCTACGCCCCTGATCTGAGGTTATGTGTTTTTATAGTGTTCGTGGCCGAAATTCTCATGGGTAATTCCTAGCGGCCTATAAAGCTCGCCCCCTTAGATGTGAGGTTGTGCGTGTTTTTTGTTCTTCTAATATATACATGTATGAGCGGGGGGTGGGGGACCCCCCTAATCGAGGGGCCGTAGGGGACGGTCACCAAAATTTTGGCAAATTTGCCAAAAATGGCACTTTTTTCCAAAATGTCACAAAATGTTGGGTATTTCTGGTTTTTCAGTTGGGAGGCTTCTTAACATTTTGGCAAAATTGCAAAAAAATGGCATTTTTTCGAAAATTTTGGGTATTTTTGGTTGTTCAGAGTTTGGTGCAGTGTTTTTTTTCGTCAAAAAATTTTGCGTCGTCTGTCGCACATGCTCAAATTTATTTGCGTCATTTTGAAAAAAGTGCGCAGAGCGGTTATACTGCTATTTAAGCGCGTGTTTTAGGTGAAAGTCACTTTATTATGGCACTGGCCGTCCTCACTTATAATTTTGGAATTTTAAAAAAATTTCTGAAAAAATTTTAATTTCTATGTACTTTTAAGCAGTGGCGTACTTCGAAAAAAATTTCGGGGGAAATGGCTTTTTGATTTTGGTTAAAATGCACTATTTACAATAATAACATACAAATGTGAACTGAAAATGGAAGGCCACGTTGCGAGACGTTGCAGGGGTCTGGGGGCGGCAGCCCCCCAGGAAAAAAATTTGGAAAATTTTTTGACTTTTAGGCCAAATTTGATCAATTGGAAACGTATCGGAAATTTTTTCGACCAAGCAATAAAAGCAAAAGGGAAAAAATTCACTGTGAAAAAATGTAAAAATGTGTAAAAAAATTCACTTGGAAAAAAAATCGGGAGGGGTGGCGATTCCGCCCATCTACCCTTCCCTGGGTACGCCATTGCCTTGCCCATTTAGAATGTGCGAAAGCTGAGCTTAACTTATAAATTCTGGTTTCTGAGAGTCGGCGACGTAAACTACGGACCTGGCCGTGGCGTCTCAGCATCTAGAAATTTATGTTTTATTCGATACGCTTCATAGTGCGGTATCCAAGAGGGACTTAAATATTACGTCAATGCTGATCACGTTAATTTCAGTGTTGTTGAGAAAAGCTACGCAGAGTTTTGAATTTTAGCAGACTGAAAAAGACTACAAGGATGCAATTTTGCTTGAAAAAGTACAAAACGGGAACTGCAGTAGTTGCAGGGGTCTGGAGGCTTAACTCAGTTCCCCTGGAGACTGCCTCTTTACGTCAAATTAAGTTGGCAGGAACTGAACTATTAACACTGTAAACACGCAGCTAATTTCAGCAGATATATATAATAGAATTCTCCTATTCCAAACTTTGATACTAGCGGGACAATCACCTAAATACCTATTGGCCTTGATTGATTGATTGATTTTAAGAAACTTGCTGGGTGTGGCATGCTTCGACACGATTTTTTCTAATCATGATCTTAGTCATAACTAATCATAATAGTTTGTAAACTGTATTGAAACCAGCTGTAGCTGCATACCGATTAAGCTTGAAACGTTAGACACATCAGAAAATTTTACAAATTTATGGTTTTGACGCAATTTTGGAAAAATTTTCAAAATTTTCGCGACAAAAATGCTATTTTCGGCACTTTTTGGCCAAAATCAGCTATGACATCTTTCAGCCTCAGCCGAAAAAAAGTGCGTCACGGGACACACATTGCCAAAAAAAGTGTTAAATTTCAGAAAAAAAGTGCGGCGTTTCGCACTTTTTGACGCAAAAAAAACAATGGTTTGGTGTATTTGGGGGTCCCCAAAATGTTGCTAAAAACGGCACTTTTTTCGAAAATTTCACAAAATTTTGGGTATTTTTGGTCGTTCAAAGAGGGAGGGTCCCCAAAATGTGGGCAAAATTCCTAAAAATGGCACTTTTTCGAAGATTTCAAAAAATTTTGCAAAATTTTAGGTATTTTTGATCGTTCAGGGGGAGGGTCCCCAAAATTTAAACAAGATTGCTGAAAATGGCACTTTTTTCGAAAATTTTGCAAAATTTTGGGTATTTTTGATCGTTCAGGGGGGAGGGTCGTCAAAATTAGGGCAAAATTGCTAAAAATGGCACTTTTTTCGAAAATTTCACGATATTTTTGGAAAATTTAGTGTATTTTTGGTCGTTCAGAGAGGGCGAATGGGCGAATCGAATTGAATGGCTCTAGGCCCTCCCAAAATTTTGAGCCCATTACACGTGTGGTTGTTCTTTACCACAATCCCCCCTCCCCCTTTTTTTAGCTGCCCCATCATGCCCCCCCTTTAAGTGTGTGTCTGCAGGTGTTCCTGGGCTACGATCCCGAGCAGCGTCTGTGCGTGGCCATCAAGGTGGTCAGTCTGACGGACGTGGAGGAGGCCATTGTGCAGCAATATCGCAACGAAATCAATCTGCTGCGACAACTGCAAGGGAAGCCCTCGGACAAAATCATCAAACTATATGACTAGTAGGTGCTGGCTTACTGCACTACTGCATTACTGCATATTTGGATCGTGACAGAATTGCTGGTGTGATTTTCAATTTTTGAACCCGTTTTCCAGACTGATTTTTAAATAGAAAAAGATCATTTGCTTTGGTGTTTTGAGATGAGTCATTGAGCAAGCTAACTTTAATCTAGTCTCTTAGATCTGTTCTATGAATTGAATAGTTGCATATTTATCTACAGTCTACAAGCTGACACGCATACGCGTAACTGTCAGCTCCAATTTTGTGGAAGCTGTTTAATTGATCTTGAAATTAATTTACTTAATCTAATCCAACTGATCTAAACCATTTGATCCGTTTTATGAAAACTGGCTGCACATATGTTAGCAGTAGCTGTCAACCAGCTGACACACATACGCGTATTGCCGAAGTTATTAAGTTAATCCAGTTAGTCTAATGCAATTAACTAATCAAGTTAATCAAAGCTAATTAAGTCAATCTAATCCATTTAACCTGATTTGTAGAGCGTGGAGGTGTAGTCCAATATTAATCTAATCAAGTTAATCTAACCCAATTAAGTCAATCTAATCCAAAGGATTTAATCCAGTTAGTTAATCTAATCCATTTAATCCGATTATTTAAGCGAGGAGGTGCCCGAGGAGAAGCGTCTGTACGTGGTGATGGAGCGGGGTGACACTGATTTTGCCAGCTTCCTGAAGACTCGACGGGGCTCGCCGATGACCGATCGGGAGATGATTCGATACTACTGGGGAGAAATGCTCAGGGCGGTGCAGGTCATACACAGGGCGGGTCAGTGGATGGTTACTTTATTAACAAGGGGGGGGCGATGTCCACACGTGGGCAGGTAGCTATATTTTTTGAGGGGGGATTTTTACCGAGGTTTGCTCAGAATTTCGGGAGTCGGGACCTTTCCCCGGTCAATTGATTGTGGGGGGTTCAGACCTAGGGTCCATCCCCCCTCGTTCTCCCGTACAAATATATTGTGTCGGTTTAATGTAAACAATATTTGTGCTTTAGTGATGTGGATCGGTCCGAAATTTCAATATCGATCCGATGCACATCATTAAAGTCTGACAAAAAATAGTTGCACCGCTATTGAGAAAACGAAACATGTGGATTTGGTTACGAAAAGAATAGATTTCGACTATCAAGAGTACAGCAAGTAGTCGCCGCAGAAGACATGTCAGTAAAATAAGTATTAAGTGGGCGCAACCTATGTTTTGGTCAGACTTCCTCTATATACTTTTGGTTCCGGTTGTAATGGTTCCTCTATATACTTTTGCAGGCATAGTGCACACGGATCTGAAGCCGTGCAATTTCCTGCTGGTGGCCGGAACGCTGAAACTGATCGACTTTGGCATCGCCAACGCCCTGCCCAGCGACAAGACGGCCGTCACCAAATACTGCCAGGTCGGCACGCTCAACTACATGAGCCCAGAAGCCATCGAGAACGCCGGGAACGAACAGTGTGGGGATTTCAAGTGCAGGGTAAGAATATGGGGGCCGGCGGGGGCGGGTTAAATATGAGACTGCTGCTGAAGCCTGAAACAAAAAAATGGTGTTTTTGCGTGAGTAGGGTCTAAGTACTAATTGTGATGATGGAAGCGGTTTTTTTCGTATTGGAATCACGTGTGTTTTTTTCGTATTAGGATCTAACAATTTTGGTCAGATTTTAGTTTCAGCAACTGAACGAGATCGGTTCATACTTGGTCTTAAGAACATTAGGAACAACTTAAGAACATAAGAACGAAAGGACAATTTTCGAATAGCTGCTATGCAGTATCGGCACAGTTGCTTTTCTAGTTTTGCGGGACTAAAGCTCAACTCGTTAGGAAAATCTGGACAACAAAACATCTAAGAAGCGAGACCTCATTTTTTGTAGTCAATTTGTTGCGTACGCTTTAGTCTCGAATTTAGCATGGCCCATGCAAAATGGTTTCACACCTGCCCATGCCGTTTCTGGGAATTGCGTAGGATAGGAACAGAAGGACAAGAACAAGTAGCTAGCCAATTTTCTGCGAACAGCATCAGGACAAATGGACAAAAGGACACGGACAAAGACTAGTATGAACCATAGATGCACATAGGGGGGGTATCCACCCCCCCTCCTGAGAGGTGTCGGCACCACCCCTCCTCAGACATTAGGCACCCCCCCTCAACCCACCACTCCCCCTCCGATGGCCAAAAAAGTGCCCCAAAAGTGCGTAAAAAATTGAAAAACTGGAAAAAATTTTCGCCTGCGGGCTGCGGCTAATAAAGTACCCCAAAACTAAGTTAAAAATCGAAAAATTGTGACTTCTTTTGCTGTCGCCAAAAAATGGCCAAAAGTAAGTATGGAGTAGGGACCATCCCCCCCTTCCGCCAAGGGTCGGGCACCCCCCTCGCCGATTCCCCCCGTGCCTCTCTGGTATAGCCAGTCACTTTTCTGGGAATTAATTAGGGACGAAAGGACAAGGACGAATATGAACCAGGCTTCATCCCATCAGCTATTTTTTGTTTCAGGTGAGCGCCAAAAGTGACGTTTGGTCCCTGGGCTGTATCCTCTACTCCATGGTCTACGGCCACACGCCCTTTCAGAAGATCACTTCCACTATCCAGAAACTGATTTCCATCATCAACCCTGCGTTCAAAATCAGCTTCCCTGATATTGAGGACAAACAGCTGCTAAGGACTTTGCAGGTGGGAAAGGGATGAATTTAGGGGCTGGATTTCTAAGGATGAACTTTTCAGGGCTGGATTTTTAAGGATGAATTTTTCAGCTTATGGTTCATTGCTTTTTTAAGAACTTGCGTTTCGTTGTTATGGTAATCTTACCAGTTAATACCATGTTTGTGTTATTTTTGGGGTAAATTCATTCATTCATTCATTCATTCTTTCATTCATTCAATCTTAGCGGAAAGCTGTTCGTTTTAAGCAAGCATACAACTTTAGTTTCGAACATACACTGAAGTGCGTGGGGCTGCTGGGTTTTTATCCCCCTCGCCCTGACAGGGGCCACAACCCCTCCCGGTATATTTTTAGGCAAAATTTTATGGGGGGGGGCGGCGCACCAAATTTACGAAAAAACACTATTTTAGGCAAAAAAATGGTTGCAATGCTTTAAATGTTACGTTTTATACGTTATTATAGCTACACTAATACTAAATGTAACAGACAAGGACCCAAAAATCCTCCCAAATCGATATCGCTATAGCTGAAGAGTCGTTAAAATGTCCTCTCTAAAAAAAATTTGGGCTATGGGGGGTCACCCCATCCGAAATGGGGGGGGGGAGCTCCGGACCAAATGGGGGGGGGGGTGGGTGGCGCCCCACCCAGCCCCCCCCCCCCACTAAAAATATGCCAGCCCCCCAGTATGTCTCAGGCCTGTGGGTGGCTCATGAACCCAAAAGTAGAGGAATGTTCTTTGCCCCCCTCGGAGTTCGGAAGGCTACCGGCTCACCTACATTTTACAGCAAAAAATGGACGTAAAAACCACACAACAGATACATAGCTAGAATTAACAGATTTGGAAGAGTTAGTCTGGAAAGGGGGGTTTCGGGCCGAATGGTTTCGGTATTGCCCACAGAAAGTACGCCAAGTAGTATAATGTAAACCAATGTTGTAAATTCATCATTTGTTGTAAAAATTTGGTTAGCACTTAGCAGAACAATGTTTTTCATTTCAGAGGTGTTTGGAGCGTGACCCTAAATTACGACCTTCCATTGATGAATTGCTGATGGAATTTAATCAGACCCAGACCCAGACACCACCATCCTGATATGCTCTTTTGTCAATGAACTTGATAATTCATTCTTAAACTGTGCTATGCATACATGTAACGGCCCCAAAATTTTGGGTACCCCCCACCCCTGTTCCGTCGGACCCCCCCTGCTTCAACTCATTTTTGACCCCACCCTCCGAAAAATGTCGCAATTTTTTATCTTTTTTGACCAAAAAACACCGATTTTGACGATATTGGGCGACAATTTTGGTAAAAATAGCTTAAATTTTACAATTTTTTTCTAAATTTGACTAAGTTACAAAAGCCTATTAACCCAGCTTCCTTCGACGGCGGACCCCCCCCTCTCCGGAGACTATTTTGGGTACACCCCTTCCCTTCCTGGAAATTTTTTTTGGGGGGGGGTTCCCCCCCATCCCCCCGCATACATGTGCGGTGCTATGCTGCTATTTGTAAATATTTTTCTCGAAGGAATGTGAGTGCATGTAATGTGAGCAGAACCTAATGGTATTTTGTAGCGGTTTTTTAATTACTATTGCTATGTTTTCCATCAGAGGAGGGCTGGAGACCCCTTGCTTAAAATTTTTTGTGGAAACATTGGTGATTTTTTTATCGCAATACTGTTTAAACAGCTCTTTAGAACAATCATGGCTTCTCACAATTTTTCTAAATTTCGGAAGAAATACTATTTTTAACCCACTATTATTATTATTCTTTATTTATACTGTTGTTTGATGTGTATTAACCTCCTGTAAAAAAATTAGTGAATGAAGTTTGGCTTTTGTGTCAGTATATACAGAATTGTGAAGGGTTTTTTCTAGAGTATTTTTGCGGATAATATTTAAAGGTCATTGGATATTGGACGCCATTTGTATGTCATATAAGTTAGCGAAGGCCGATTCACACGAGGGCGCATTTTGCTCCATGGCGTACGTTTGGCCCACTAAACTTGTTGATTACTCACAATTGAATAGTTTTGGGCCGGAGTACTTCTAAGATTCTCGCCTGTGGTATTCTTTTTTGAAGCACCAACGTGTAAAAACTTGTTTAAGGTGGTAGTGTCGCCAAAGCAGTTTTGCTCATAGGCTGCAAAATGAGAACTTTTTGCTTTGAAATTGTACGTTCACTGAGAAACTAGTGAAATGCCATATGGTGTCAAATAAATAGTGCCAGACACTGGACCACCAATATCTACCAATATTTTTAACCAATCACGATTTGTGAGCCAGATATCACACAATAGAGACATAAAAGTTCAAAAAATCAAGCCAGATATTAGATTGGCCAGCTTGTGAAGTACATGTAATGTTTTGACGCACAATTTTTTGCCACAAATAAGAAAAATGAAAAATGAAGGTTCGTTTTTCTTTTGATTTCAAAATAAGTGTCTAAATTTTTCAGAATTTATCATTATTGCTGTGAGTACTTCACAGGTTAGGCACAGTTTCACAGTTCAAACAGACATTACTCCACAAACCACTTAGGCAATTTGCACTAAATTTTGTGTGCATAAACTAGAGCTTATGTGCTTTTATTTTGTGTAAAAAATCTAAGCAAAAAGTTTTTTAATTGTGACGAAATTATCGAATGTGAATAGGATTTCAAAATGCCATTTTTCCGACTTTGCGACCTCACTGCTAACTGTATGCTCCACCAATTTTTCTGAAACTTGGCAAAAATATTTGCTTTGAAACATACTTTTAGAATATATAAAGAACAATGACCTATCTTTCACTGAAAAAGTTTTATAGTCGCGCAAAATCGACTGCTTTCGCGACACTACCCCCTTAAATTGTCAATTATGCTATATTATGTCCATTACATATTGTATGAGGGGGGCAGGAACTGACCCACACTCGAGAAATTCAAGGCTTCAGAGGGGGGGGGGGGAGGTCCCAAAACTCGGAGCAGAATGGAAAATAATTGGACCGAGAACCCTCCTGTTCATACTGGCTGTAATCTCTGTTTTTAGTGATCTATGAGTAACTTGTGCCGCAGTTAAGTTATGCGAACTTTGGGGCGGTTTAATTAAGTTTCATTTTGTTGAACAAACTTTCATTTAATTACAGAGTCGAAGCAAAGAATAAATTATCCAAATTAAAGTTTCTGATTTACATAGCTTGACTTTGTCTCGCTGATTAAATCAGGTGTTTGTGGAGTCACCGCCATATTTTTGGCTGGTGGCGGGGTCCCCTCTTTTTTGAAACTTCACCCCCTTTCCCCAAAATAGTATTTTTTACCGAAATCTTGCTCACCCAACTCTCTTAACCACTCACTCACTGTGCTCATTTCCCGTATCATATTATTATCGGTTCATACTTGTCCTTAAGAACATAAGGACAGGCACAAGGACATTTTTTGGTCAGCCTATTATGAAGTAACGACGTTACAGTTTCGTTTAATTTTTTTGCATACGGATGGGACTTCTTGACCATATATGGGCGTGGGGGGATTGGGGGGGGGGTCGTTCCCTCCCACCCGGACTTCGCCCCCCCCCCCAGAAAGGTTCGATTTCCTCAGCTGAACATGTGTGAACTTGACCGTAACTTTCTTCGTGCAAAAAAGTTTAGACATGTAGTTTTCTTGGAGCTGCTTGGGGACAAAATGATAAGGACAATCAATGTGAACCGAGATTTGGATGCCCACCATGTTTGCCCGCTGAGTTACAACTTTGACCTCTGACCTGGAGTATAATGTTTTTTGTATTTCTATTTTAAATTTTTTTGTATATATGTTTATGCTGGAAAATAAACTTAAAACTGATTGTCAAAAAAAGTTTCTTTAATTTTAATGTCTTGTGTTTGATGTTTTTGCAACTTTTTGTTTAATCTGACTTGCTTGAGCGGATTTGTATTGAGTTGTAATTAGTACATTAATAATTATCTAAATTTGATAAATTATACTTTTGACATACTTTTAACTTAATAAATAGTTAAGAAAAAAATTTAAAAATATCAGTCCATCTGTAGTTATTGTATTTCTGAATAACTCGGCATTTTGCCATTTTTTTGTCCAACAGGTAGTGTCTTAGAATCGAATGATCTCGGCAGATGGGATCGGCTTTAAAATTTAAGATCGGTAATCTAATTTTGGGACTCGGCTCAAAAATTTCCCATCACTTAGCAACGATCTAACGTGTCTGACAGCTAAATTGCCCAAAAATAAATTTTTGGGATCTCAAGGCTATAATAACAGCTTAGCATTGACCCAGTAGCTCTGCTCATCCGTACTAAACGCCAAACGGCATAATTTCACTTTGTCCGTAGGTCCGGTAAAGTTAAATTCAGTTCAACTGTGCCCGAAATTGTAGGGCATACGGACAAACGGCTCAAAAGTATGAATCGCACTTTTGTCCGTATGCCCGTACATCCGTATGTCCGTACGTCCCAATGTTCGTTTGCCCTATAAAGTATAAATAGAAAAAACGGATGAAACGTGCTTTGTCCGTGTGCCCTATGTCCGTTTGTCCGTATGCCCTATTGAAGTATGGATCTACCCCTTATGTCTTGGGCTCTTGGCCTTTCGTCCATATGTCCGTTTAGCCGGAAGTCTGACGTCACTAGCAAAAACCTAGTGCAGTGGATCAGCCAGCGCATGTGACGTTATTATTGCGTCATTTTGTCGGCAGAACGGACATACGGTTGTAAGTATGAATCAAGCCCACCGAATTCAATTTCGAATTGATCTTTCGTCGGTTTCGTGAGCAGTGTCGGTTAATGACCTCTGAACTTGGCTGGTTATTTGACACCTGGCTTTCTCAGTGGCCTTCTCTTAACTCTGAAAGCTTTTTCCAAATTAACAAAAGCTAATGCCCTTTCTCAGATGCTGCTTATGATCTCTGATAATATATTCTTGGGTCCAATTAAGCAAATATTTTTTATTTGATTGCCGGTTTTTGTGTTTTTCTCATGTTAACGTAGACCGCCTGCGATATGCATAAATTTTCTTCAGTTATTATCTATTCAGTTGTTAATCTGTAATTGTTGAGTTATTCTATAAATTACAAGATGAGCAAATATTGGCTTGCCCAGAACTCTGAAAATTAGTGCTCCGTATCTGTCATAATTTGTACAGCGGTGCGGATGTAAACTTGATTTTTTTGCGCAGTCGTATGCTTCCAGCTAGCTTTCATGACAAAAACTCCGTATTAACTGAGTTATCCAACTTTTCATATATAGCAGTTCAAGTTTTTCGCTTATTGAGATACGGACAAACACACCCCACAGGCATACATGTAAGAAGGGGGGGGGTCGGTGGAGGATCTCCCCACCAAATCGCGAGGGTACAGCGGGAAGGAAGAGCATCGAAAATCTAGGCAAAAGTGGGTAAAAATAGCATTTTAAAAAATCTAGGATATTTTTGGTCCATCAGGCCAGGAGGGACCCTAAAATTTGGCCAGAGAGACTCCCCAAAAATGTTGACCTCGTTAATGCGCACAGGCAAGCATTAACGATACCAAAGCGTATAATCTATACCTTAAATTTTTTGTCTATTCAACTTAATATTTGATGCAAGCGCCATAAAGAATCTCAAATAGTTCTAAGTAGTTTGTTTTTATCGACCTTAAATTGTTGAGTGCAAGAGGGCCCAACTTTCAGACAAAGTTATGAAATAAGTTGACATTTGTCGTGAAGTTGTCAACCCTACTGCAAAAGTAGGCAAATACTTTTTCCTGCCAATAAAAGGCCTTGATTTCTCATTATCAGGGCATTACAGTGTCTAGCCGTAAGAGTTGTCCTGAGTTTTTTGTGGCGAGATAATATTATTGCTTTTGAATCGAAAGTTTTTCAAGTCAACTACTTTTCTTTTTTAATTTAATTACTTTTGTGCTTGGCTTTTTGGAAATTCAATGGTATTTGTTTTGTAGCCTTGTATCTATGTTTTGTTATTGTTTATGTTTACCATTTTATTTGGTTCCTGCTCCTAATACAGCACATTTTTGGTAGATGAGGCAAAAAGGGAGCAAAAAAATTCAGCCCGAGCCCTGACTTGAATTTCGAACCCCGTTGCATCAGACTTGAAATTTGATGACATAAATTCAATATTACTATTTATGTGTTAAAGCTTAATTTGCTTAATCTGTCATATAAGAACAAAATTTAATCTTTCGGTTTAGGATGACTTAATCCATTAATCTGCTAAATCCAGCCAGTTTAATCTGCATAATCCTTGTCTCTGTTAACGGCTATATAATTGCAGTAATTCGTGTTTTGGTTTTAGAAATAAGAAGGTCTGTAAACAGCTGATAAGTAATGAATTTGGACAAATTTTTGAACCGAAAATAGCGGCCTTGTAGGAATTGGATTTTTTTATTTTTTTGCTAACAGTTAAGGATTCTAATTAGTTCTGTTGTTGTGTCTGAAGTAGTTCATTTGACCGAGTTTTGACTCTAATTCCAGTCAGGTTTTTTTCAGGGTTTTTTGTTGATAATATGACAGCATCCGCTTTTTTTTAGCCAAAGGGGGTGAGGTATATAATTATAGGGAACTAAAGCAGACACCCCTGATAAGGTTTTGACCCCTATGTAGTGCAGCTGAGATCAAAATTAGCAGTTTTTGAGGGTCAACTTTTTTAAGAGTAAAAGTTTATTTTCACCAGGGGGTGCCTAAATATTGTAAATTATTTGAGATCAAAGGGCTTCTACTGAAAATGAAGTCTGGTAGTTTTTTTTTATAAACAGAGGAACCCAAAGCAAAACAAAAAATAACTCAAGATTTTGATTATGTTGCATTTTAACGTAATGTGTAGAGGGGGTTTAGGGTTGCCTTATTTTTTAAAGACCCCTTCTGGTTTAACCTGAAATAGGACCCTGAAATTCAAGTTCTCTCTGACACAAAGACTTAGAAAATTGGGTATTCGCGAGGGTACTTTTGAAAAGCAGTTAGCGAATAAGTCGGCACTGCTCAAGTTTGAAAACTTATTAGAGATGCTACTCAAGTGCAAACTTTCAGGGAATATGGAAATATAGAAGTGCTAGTCATTCTATTCTTTGCTAACTTCGCTGCTTAACTTGCCTATTCACACAAAACTTTTCTAGACGGATAAATATTTCGGGTCAGTTGGGACCTTTGGACTCTGCTTAGACCTTGAAGAACCAATAGTATTCTGTAGAATCCAAAATTTTGGGGTTGAGGGTGCCGTAATCAAACTTTTAAGAACTGCTCTTGGTCGTGTAAAACATATCATAACCATATTGTATGCAGCTAAGCCCAACTACATTTGACGTTGCCCCTTTAGTTTTTTTTTTTTTGGGGGGGGGGCTGGTTACCATTTAGTTTAGACCCCCCCATGTCCAGAAAGTCGAGAAGGTTAACTGAAAACGTGATACCACTCGTACACCATTTATAATCTGAGTTCCAAGTAGATTGATTGTCTCTCAGTAGCTGCTAGTAACTTTTTTGATTGTTTACTTGGTCTGAACTGAACTTAGACTTCGACTGGCCGTAATCTGGACTTTGTCTAGTTAGCCTTAGTCGAGTGCTGCTAACTGTTTGAACTATACATGTAACGGGTCAACATTTTGGGTGGGCCTCTCCGGCCAAATCTTGGGTACCCTCCCCCCCTGATCGACCAAAAATACCCTAAATTTTGCCAAACTTTACCAAAAAAGTATATACTAAGTTTTGTGAATTTTGCCCTAATTTTGGGGACCCTCTCCCCGGCCCCTCGATTTTGAACTATCATGAAAAACAAACAGCAAACCTAATTATTCTACTGTGAAGTTACGTACGTGCAGGGGTGGAGGCGGGTCAGAATTTTTGACCTGCGACCCAACCCAGCCCGCGGCTCGACACTAGTGGGTAACCCGCGACCCAACTCGCGCCGTAAACCCCGACCCGCGACCCACGTTGACCCACCATTCTATAGCCATAATTCCCTACCTACTGATTAATTGTTTTTGTAGCTGATCTGATACCCATGTATAATTTCAATTTGCACAGTGTACACACTGTTTACATTGCTACTTTAAACGAATGGTTACTATTACGCAGTACTCAAAATTCTGTAAAATTGGAGTCCGACATAGTAATTTTTTCAAATTTCGCGGGTCGGAAAAAAATTTATCGACCCGCGGAGCCTGCAGTGGGAACCCGCGGGTCGACCCACGGCTCAAATTTTTTGACCCAGCCCAACCCAACCCGCAGGTACCCCCGCGTCCACCCCTGACTGCGCCAAGATTAATGTAGGTACATACTACATAGCAGGGTTGGCAAGTCTCGGGTTTGCAACCGAGACCGAGACCGAGACCAGGCTACCGAGACCACCCAAACGAGACCTACGAGACCGAGACCAGCCCTTGGGGGACCATTTTTCAAGTTTCAATTTCAAAATTTTTTGAGATACTTTGAATTATGAAAAATTTGTAATTAAATTACAAAAAAATGACCCTTAGGTTATGAGGTATGAGTGTATGACTTGTGAAGTTGCGAGAAACTCAACATTATCAAAAAAAATCTTCGTAACTTTAGTAAGTTTTGAAAACTTTAAGTCTCATCTGAAATACCGAGACCACCCTATGGCAGGTCTCGGTTTTCCTACCGAGACCGAGACCAGCCTAGTCTCGGGTTTTTTACGAGACCGAGACCGAGACTGCCAACCCTGCTACATAGTCTAGTCAAATTTGACCAACGTCAAAATAATCCCGCTACGCCAAATTTCAGCGTGCTATTTCAATCAAGTGCTGTGTTATTAATCAAATAAATTTAAATATATATACTTAATCTAAATTTGGATCGTCTTTGCCATTGTTTTTGCATTCCGATGGACTATATAGTAGTCAGCCTGCCATTTTGGGAAGATGTTTCACCAGTATTTTTTCCTCCAGCGGCAAAAAAAGCAGTATTAGCAGATGAATGGGTGCACTTAAAGAATTGCTGTTAATAGAAAAGCGTCTAAGTCGAAAAGGGGGGTGGTTAGTTCACACCAGCCTTTTTCAAGGGGGTGGGGTTGACACTTAGCCATTTAGTCACTCCTTTTATGATAAGATATTTCGTACAAAATTTTGACGCATATGTAGGGGGCTAGGTAGCACTCAAACCTGTACCCCCCCTGAAATTTTGGACTCATTTTTAAGCGAAAATAGTTGCGCTGACTTTTCAGGGTTGCAAATGTTTGTTGCTTCATAGGTCTGGCAAACCAGAAGATTGATTAGTAATTTGCTGAAGGAATTACACGATAAATTTTTGCAAGAGTTCACAACGACGAAGTCTGAGAAAAGTTTTACAAAGATCTAATCCACAACGGGATTAAGCGGATTAAACAGATTTTTCAATTTATAACATTGCGCCAGATATATATGCATATATAATATATATATATATAAAAAAAAAAAAAAAAAAAAAAAAAAAAAATATATACCTTTAATAGGGGTCCCCCATCCTCCCTCTACATATATGACTAAAACTTTTCTTACGTTTGGTTTTAAGTCTAGCATAAGTTTAAGATAATCCAAGCCCACGCTAAACTGACAAATAAGGGCATCCCCTCAACTGCTAGACTGAACAGTTTACCTATTAAATCGGAAATCCTGATAAATGGTAATGGCCGAAACAAAACAAGCAGAATTAACAGGCGGTGTTTAACTTGGGACCAGTTTATATTATATATATATATATATATATATATATATATATATATATATATATATATATATATATATATATATATATATATATTTTTTTATTGTTTTATATATATAGTTATATAAATGTAGTAATATATATATATATAATACATATATAATATATATTATATATCGTTTGAAATGGGCTTAAAAGACACATACATATTATGTACGATGTTCTGATTACTTTGAATAGAACATTTATATAAGACTGCGTCTAGAATTATGTAGACACCATACATCGGCGTGGCGGGGTTGCTCCGGACCCCGGCTCCCCCCCCCCCCCAGACAGGGTCCGCTCCCCCCCAGATTTTCTTAGCTGCACATGTGTGGTAGACACCTTTTGTGAATCCTGGTCACTAATTCAATCATCGGAATAGAGCAAATAGCAAGTAATCACAAAATTCATACATTCCACGTTGTTTGCCTCAAACTTAGTGGTCAGCAATTTTTGGTCAGATTAGTCATGAACTCTTGAATTAACGAACTTACCGGTTTACCGTCAAGTACGAATTACCTAACTAAATTTTCACAAAACATTTTCGCAAAATTTCAAAAGTCCCATTTTGAGTTGAGGACAGTTGAGGAACAAAATTTGGTCTAGGTTTATATCACGTGACAACGATCATTTTTTGAGTTAAAAAGTACAAAAATGTGCATCTGTTCATCTATTGACAATTATAGAAATAGATCCCCAACCAATCAGCTTCTTGGGCCACGAACTATCTTATCCACTAATCTGACCAAATCCCGTTTAATCCGTTAAATCCCTCTTAATCCGTTAAACGGATTAAGCCTCTTTTACCCAACTTTAGTGTACACTAGCGACAGTAAAGTGTGCCCTTTTATTGTAAACTAATTGTCGGAGGGCTTAAGCATAATTCTAGCTACTTCGCCGCCCAGCAGAACAGACTTGTCAGTCTACTTTTTAGACGCACCTGCTGACGTCTCTAGCCAAGTCGGTTTGAGAATTTTGCGGCTTTTAAGCAAAGACAATCTTCTCGATAGCCGTTTTCGGCCTAAAGAGGCGTTTTTACCTACCTCATTCGAAAAAACTTGTTCCTCGCTGTGTGTGTGTTTATTATGTCAGAAATATTACTAAGTCAAACATGTCTTAGCAGTGCCAGTCAGGTGTTTTTTGACGAATCTTTGTAGTGTCAAGCGTAATTTGCTGTTTGTGCCAACTTACGCGATTTCGCAGATAGAAGCTTATTGTTTATATATATATATATATATATATATATATATATATATATATATATATATATAATATAATATAATATATATTTATTCATATATAAATATGTATATATATAATATATACTATGTATATTATATATATATTATATATATATATATATATATTTATATATATGTATATATTGTATATATGAAATAGGCGTTTGAAAGAACGGGCCCGTTTCCTCGAAGTATGTAATATTGTGCTAAACTTCCTCTGTAAATTGGCCCTATTAACTCGCTTTTATTTGCTGACATTTTGTTTCTTTCTTAAAGTTTGACTCCAGCTTTTAGTCAGCTGTATATGTCAATATATAATCTAATATGAAATTTGGCTGTTCGCAATTCATTTTTTGGAAAATTATCAACTTTTTGAAGACCGACACGGAAGTTTAGGTATTGTTCGAGAATTCCCAAGGGCTTAGTTTTGGCTTATAGCGAAATATAACTGGCAAAAGTTGGTTGGTTTTGAAAATTGAAACATTTTCAAAAAATATGTAATAGAAATATATTATATAATACACCGACGAACAGGGAACTTTTTTGGCACAGTATAGTGGTGCGGGAAAAAACCCTCCGCGTTTTGCAGGGAAAAAAACCCTAGTGCTTCCTGGCCGAACCTTACGACATAGGACCTTTTTGAGTATGTAGGTGGAAAGCGCATCCCAAACTGACTTACCACACCAATTTCTGTGCAGTTTTGAGGCCTGTAGCATTTTTTGTTGAAAAATTCCAAAGTGACAAAATTTTTCAAATTTTTGACTTGTCATAATTTTTCACAAAAACACTTTTGGCCAACGCCGTTGCATTTTTCAAGAGAGTTACCTTTCCTCTATACTTCTAAAGCTCAAAAACAGTGAAAAACGTTGTGGGTTACCCGTGATAGTTCAAAGTTTGTGCGGGGAAAAAACCCCTATTTTGTTTGGCGACAATTTTTTGCTAAATTCAATCATTGTTGCTACAAAAGTTGACTGATCTGGGTTAAGAACATGCCTAGACGTCATTAAAACCGTTTATTTAGCAGCAAAACGTCGTTTTTTGTGGTTTTGGTCCATAGCCCAACACCCCTTACGAAACCTGTTTTGGTGATGTTTCACCAAAATTTGCCATTTTTTTGAAATATTTAGGGTTAAGCTGCTGCGTACCACTTAAACCACTTAAATGCAAGAAAGGTAAACGCGGGCGGTGTTTGCCCACCGTTTCTAACGTAACAAGCGCAAAAATGTGTTTTTAATGCTTCTAAATAGTGAAAAAATGCGTATTTGGGCAGAAGTCATTTCTGCCAAAAAGGGTCGATTTTTGAAGAATCATTGTGAGTCACATGGGTGTGGGAGAAACTGATTTTTTAGTCCGTACTGCAGCCTAAGAGTTGTAGAACACGATGAAATTGTGTTTATACTCACTGCTAATAGAACAACCAGAAAAAGTGATAGGGTTTTTTTCCCCGCATTAGGGTTTTTTCCGCATAGGGTTTTTTTTCCCTGAGGTTTCCAGACTCATTACTCAAAAACGTGAGTAGTTAGAATCCATTTTATTAGTGCAACAGTTAGGCGAAAGATGGCCGTTATAACAGCCACGAGCATTAATGGATCCGATTTATGTGGAGCACAGGACGACCAGAAAAGTTGAAAATAGAGTTTTTTCCCCGCACCACTATATATAAATCCTATAAATGGACCGGCGCGTTTCTGTAGATAGACCGCCGTGTCTCAAATCTCTTTCGGAATAGACATTATTGACTCTTTTTGATAGGAAAAAATCGATACATTTAAAAATGATAGCAATAAAATAGATAAAATTAATGAACTAAAGTGCGAACAAAAAACGCTGGACCTTGAGACAAAAAAATCGCGATTTCATTACGAAAAGAACAAATTGCAAGCATCAAGGGTGCAGCGAGCAGTCAGAAAAATCACGCCACCTGTTCTGCCTCAAATTTCAGCAAGTTCTGGTCAGACTTTAATTTCAAATCTTCAAATTTACAAATATACGCATTGGTTTACTGATCGATTTAATTTAAATCTAATCCTCTATATATACAAATCCAATTTTGACTAAACTGACAAATACGCACAGGTCTAAAATTGGTATTTTTGGCGCCATTTATTTTTGTGATCATTGAAATGTTTGAAAACAAGCCAGAACTGAATGAAATCTGGATTCTATAGAATATGACCACATTTGTGTGTCAGTCTTTGCACATGTTTCATTTGTGTATATACTGTGCATTCTGACTACCTATCCGCATGTATATACCTCTATTCGTGTTTATGTACCTGTATTCGAAACACCAGGATGTGTTTTTGTGGGTGATATTGATTTTACATAGTTTTTTATTTACTTGTTTTTTCTCAAGTTCATTTTTGATTTGAGATTTTTGAAAAAACGTACCTCCGAAAAATTGCGTTTTTGGCCCAAAATCAGCAAGTTATTTCGCCACTGTCGAAAAATATTTCCATTTTTTGATCCAAGGGGGGGGGCGTCGCGACCAGAAGGGGGGAAGGGGGGGCTCCGGACGTAATGGGGGCGTCCCCCCCACTAAAAATATGCCAGGTCAGTATCCACAGAGCAAAATATATTTCAGCCTCATCCCCCCACAATGTCCAGTTCACTAATGACTGCCCCATAATTGCCCCCTCCCACCATGATACCCATTTTTGCCCCTCCCAGCGCCTCCAAAGCCCCCTCCAAGGAAAACCACCACGCCCCCCGCAGACAACTGCACCAACAACAACCGGACGATGATGTCTGGGGGGACACCGAGACGGAAGTACTTGCCAACAACGTTCATCAGATGTGTACCATACGGTAGGTTTAGGGGGGGGAAGGGCAATGTGGAAGAACAATCCTAGGATTGTGTGTGATTTCACAATTGTGGCATCACTTAAAATACACAGCTGGTTTATGAAACCACTTTTTGCTACATTTATAATTCTCCCCTGCTGTCGCGCGCTTGCTACAATTGTAGGATTGTAGTTTTATGAACCCGGCCCCAGGTCGCATACCTATAGCCGTATGCCTGGTCAGCCGCCTATGTTATTCCCCCCCCCGCGTCCCCAAGAAAATCCTCTTCGTTACCCATGCGTCCCCTGAGGGACGCATGGGGATCCCCATGGCGAAATCCTCTTGAAAATCCACTTAGTGTGAAACAAGCTTTACAAAATAGTCAGTCGCGCCGTTGGTATGTATGTAAGATCAGTTTGTGGTATGATCGGTTTGTACTTTTGCAGGCTGAACAGACATAAGGCTGTAAGTATGAATCGACCAGAAGGGTGTCAGATTGTTCATTAATTAGCAAAAACTATGCCGGTGTCCGGGGACGCAAGTTTTTAGAAACACGTTTTCGGCGGTAGGACAACAGTTTCTGGAAAGGAGACATATTTTTCTTGAAAATAGTATCCGGGGGGACACATTTTTTCGGCGGACACTTTTCCATGACACTGGCATAGAATGTAGAATCGACTTCGAGCTGTGGTACCATTTTAAAATTTCTTTACGTACCTAATAAATTTTATTTCTATTTTTGCCATTTGCTACACCAAAAGACTGCGAAATTAGTAACAGATGGTTTTTTCTAATTGTGTTTTTTAAGAACCTTATTTATAGTTTGTTATTTATTTATAAATCAGTTACAGACACGGAAAAGCACTATTTTTTGCTGAATTTGGTTTTTCACTAATCAAATGAGAGTTTGGCACCAACCACTGTTGCAAACATCAATGGAGTTTCCTTTTTTTGAGCTTCGGAATTATCTTTTTAACTTCCCACCAAGTTTTTTAGCTAACTAACTTGACATTGAACAAGTTTGGTAATTAGGTCAAAGTTAAGAATTTAAAATTGAAATAACTTGGAAGTGGAATTAAGTAAATCGAGTATGGAATTTTTTCTATGAGGGCAAGAAATGCTGAAAGTTGCCTGAAACGTTTTTTGACCTTCATTCAGAGCTTCAAACCAGCTTTCGGACAAATTTATGAAAGTAATTGAAAATTTCATGCTATTTTATTAGCTTTTTTATTGTATTGTTTAATAATATATGTAATAATTAATTATCAACAATTTCTGTACATTAGTTCACGTCATTAAGCAAGGTATACTATTCATTCAGTCAATTGTTGTCAATTGTCAATAATTAAGTATTTGACTAGTAAATTTAAGTCTAATCAGCTAATTCCGATTTTAGGCAACTGCATACAAAGTTGCCAAATCGGCTAAGGGCCCATTCCTAAAATGGATTAAACGGATTAGATTAAAACTTGTTGTGCCCAATCATAATTTGCCATATCAAGTATTCATAACGTCTCTCGTTGATGCCCAAAATTTCGTAAATCTATCTCAACTTTAAACAGAATTATCAAGGAATGAATTTTTAATCTAATCCGTTTAATCCCATTGCCCCAGTTTACTGACTGCTTCATCTGTCAAACCATACCTCCCATTTCGAATTCAGCCCGGCCCGTATTTGGCTTTGATGCCATAGTAATAAATCTTTTTGGCATTTTTTGCTTGTTCTGACAACAATACTGCTGGATTATAGAATGTCAGTTGATGCATATCGACACTTGCTCTGTGTGGAAATAGCAGGGTTGTAAAATCCTTGTTTATGTCATCTAGGACGTATATATAAATTTGGGCACACATTTAGTAGCGGGGGGATGGGGAAGGGAATAAATCGCCCCTCCATTTCAAAATTTGGTCCTAGGGGAAGGAGGCTATTCAGTACTTCTAGAATTTAAGCAAGTATTTTTGCACTTAACACTAAAAATAGGCAATTTGGATGAAATTTAAGTTTTTGATTTTATGAAATTTAAGGTTTTTACCTAAATATTGGCCAAAATTCATCAAAATCGCCACTTTATAGCAAAAAAATAAAAATCCACGTGTTAAACTGGCTTTACTAGACGAACACTAGCGTTTCGATAAAATGCTTATACGTCACCCAGATAATTATCTAAATCGCGTTGGGAAATTATCATCGTGTTACGTCAAAGCTTTTTGTTTTTACATCGTCGTTACGTCACGCCTAAACTGGGGGGGGGGTCTAAGATTAACTCAGTGTTTGTGGTTTGTGATAAAATTCGCTCGTCCAGATTTAAACATTTTTGATGATTATCAGCTATGTAGTGGGCAGAATTGACTATAAGTCTGTATTAATGCCCCCCCACCCCTAAATTTTATTTGTTCTAATTCCTACAGATGTTTATAGAATGTGAACAATAACTTTGTTATTCTCTTTTTTGACTATTCTCTAGTTTAAATCTAATCACTTTATCACAAAAATCATGGCGTAATAGCGCAGTTTTTGAAACCATAATGATAAAATATATTATTTAACTTAAATTTCTTTAATGTGGTCAGAACTTGGAAGCTTCCCACCCCCCCTAATAACTTTACGCTAAGCGCGTTCTTCATAGCAGCTGCGCATACACTTATTATGCAACAAATAGTGCAGGAAATAATAAAGTAGGTAGCCCAGAATAGCCAGTTGGATAATTTTGTTGACCACAAGTTTATATAATGTATCCGTGGTCAGTTTTATCTGTCCTAAACGCACCTATGCGGCCTTTCAGATTAAAATGATGGTATTTAAGAGTCTCATCCAAAAGCGGATTTTAGTTGATTAAACTTTAATATATTTGGTTAATAGAGAAACCTAGGGTCCAACTTTTACCGGATTAAACTACACTTTATTTAGTCCGGAGTTTGGGAATGGGTATCGGACTAAACGAGTTGAAAGTCTAAACTTAACGTCTAAAAATCAGCACGCTAAGAGAAAAATTCGTTTATGCCAAAGGTTTTGTAACAGCCTTTTAAGCCTAGTTTTTAAACCGATTAGTCGGACTAAAATTAAATCGTTTAATCCAGTATTGGAATAAACTCTTGGTTTATCGACAAACTATCGAATTTTAACGTGGTGTATTCAGTGTGATCCCTTATGAATCTTAATTGAATCCGTTCTAATTTTGGAATAAGCGTCTACATATTGTCTAAATATTAAATATACAGTACTGTGCAAAAAAAAGTTCCCTGTTCGTCGGCGTACGACGAGCTTCGTCGTTCGCGAAAAGTGACGAACGGTGGCCGGAAAGTGACGAACAAAAAATTTTCAAATTTTCACTTTTTTACATTGAAAATGTGTTTTGGAGCACTTTTGGAAAAATTTTTTGTTCGTCACTTTCCGGCCACCGTTCGTCACTTTCCGGCCACCGTTCGTCACTTTTCGCGAACGACGAAGCTCGTCGTACGCCGACGAACAGGGAACTTTTTTTGCACAGTACTGTACAAATTTGACAGTCAAAATTGAAATTTTGCCTGAACTTTAACCTTCAATTTCTCAGCCCACAGACGTGCTAGAAACTCCGCGATACTTGGAAACGCTTTGTCTAAGTGGTTAGATTTCAAAAACAGCAAAATCTCGCGAAAAAGTCGTTTTAGTACAGCCGGTTTTTCGCTTGTTAACAGAAAGTTTCTAAGTCTAGTTCTCCGGCCAAGTTCTCCGGCCAAGGCTGAGCGCAAGGCAAATTTAGTTTAAAGTTGAAATTTCCTGCCCACAGTACTGCGCAAAAAAAGTTCCCTATTCGTCGGCGTACGACGAGCTTCGTCGTTCGCGAAAAGTGACGAACGGTGGCCGGAAAGTGACGAACAAAAAATTTTCAAATTTTCACTTTTTTACATTGAAAATGTGTTTTGGAGCACTTTTGGAAAAATTTTTTGTTCGTCACTTTTCGGCCACTGTTCGTCACTTTCCGGCCACCGTTCGTCACTTTTCGCGAACGACGAAGCCCGTCGTAGGCCGACGAACAGTTTTGTGCACAGTACTGTATTAAATATTGTCTAATATTAAATATGTCTATCTTTAATACGACCTAGATGGTTATTGCTTGCTTCTACGCTCTTTGGGCTAGACCAGGCTTACCGGAAGGCGAGAAGTTAGTACATTTGATGAAGTTTAATTAATATTTGATCCTTTAATTAAGTATTCATGCTCAATTTAATTTTATATAGTCCTTCTTTAGCGTAAGTCTAGAATGAAATTTCTTAATTACATTTGAACAATGTTCTTGACGTTAATGGTTTTTTTAAATTTGATGTATTATATAATATATTGATTTTAGAAACGAGTCGTCAATAATTTTTTAGTGAAAAACGTGTTATTTTTATGTTGTAAATGATATTAGAGCCTACGACACTTTAAACCTTATGGTGTAGTGGTTAGCATTCTCGACGTCGACGGGAGCCGTCCGGGTTCGATTCCCGGCGCTTCTATTTTTTTTCTTTTTAAAATTGGGTCTGTCTTTCAATACATACTCTTGGCATACACAGCTTATCTCTACGTTGGGTCTTGTCCCAAGTATATACCATGTTGCCACCACCCAAACTTGACCCCTGGGATATCACTCTCATTTCAAATGCTATTTGGACCGTTTCGATAATTTCGTCGGCAATATTAAAGTCCATAGATATTTATTACTCCATCGGAAAACTTTCTAAAAGTTTGTCAAGTTTCTTTTCTGCTTTCCAACAAGTGTGTCCTCTCCACCCTGAAATGTTACTGAACAATCGACGCTCGTTTAAGCGTCATTCGGAACCCATGCAAAATGGGGGTTCTTTTTTGGCGTTGCAAGACTGCAGGCTCAGGTATAAAAATGATTATTAAATGATATTGAGTCTTATCTAATAGATTTCATATCCGTATTTGTAAGCAGTCGTTTTTAAGATATTATAGCAATGTATGCAGTAGATTTTATTTTTTAGTATATAAACAATTATTAGTGAAAACAAGGTGATTCATAATTTATTGACATCCTTAATTTGTCACGTATGTATGTATTATTTATCTCAAAAAGGGTTGCTTGCGTAGCGGTACGGCATTTTCTGTGTCAAGAAAGAGAGGCTATATTCTTACAAAACAGCCAAGGGGGTATTCGATCCACCCATTTCTCGATCTGCAGACCAGCGCTCTACCATTCGTGCTACTGGGGGTATTCGATCCACCCATCTCTGGATCTGCAGACCAGCGCTCTTCCATTCGAGCTACTGGTCCAATGCTGAGCTGTCACTAATCCCTTTAAGTATACTACTAATCCTGAGAGGATAGTCTGGTTGTTTCAGACCCGACGTGCACTGTCACATCGAGGACCCCCGGGGCAACGCGCCCCCCCAGGGCAGCAGCTCCCCCCAGCCCCCCACCCCCTACCCCGCCTGTCTCAGTCCAACCCTCCGGCTCAACATCGGGGGGTGCAGTTTCAACGTCATGCGAGCCACCCTGCTGCGCTATCCCGACACCAGACTCGGCAAGCTGGCTGGCTCGGGACATGACGATGCTCTCAGTATTTCCGACGGGTATTAAAGTCTGACCAAAAATTGCTGGACCCTGAGATAAAATAGGTGGTCTGATTTTTGCGACTACTCACTGTATTCTTGGTGTCTGAATTTTGTTCTTTTCGTAATGTTAATATTCACATGTTTTTTATTGTCTCAGGGTCCAGCAATTTTTGGTCAGACTTTAGTCAATAATTGTAATTGCTGTTTGACATGTTTTGTATTTTGTCTCGTGATTACTGATCGCAAGCAGAGATGCACGGGGTGAATCGGCGAGGGAGGGGTCCCCGACCCCTGGCGGAAGGGGGGGTGGTCCCTAGTTTTGGCCATTTTTTTGCGACAGCCGAAAATTTTTCAGAATTTTTCGATTTTTAACTCATTTTTAGGGTACTTTTTTCGCCACTCGCGAAAATTTTTTGCAATTTTTCAACTTTTTACGCATTTTTGGGGCACTTTCTTGGCCATCAGAGGGGGGTGGGGGTTGAGGGGGGGTGCCGGATGTCTGAGGGAGGGTGCCGACCTTCCTCAGGGGGGGTGGATACCTCCCCCTACCCCCCCCCTATATGCATCTATGATTCGCAAGAGTATATTATAGTGTGTCACAGCATAGAAGACTTTTTCTTCTCTATGGGGTGTGAGACACTGGTTATGTACTTGTGAGACACTGGTTATGTACTCTTGATGATAGCTATATAGCTGGAAGTGAAGAACTGTTGTTTGATTTTGTTGACCCGTTTAGTGGTGTATGTAGGGGACCATGGGAGTTCGGGGGGGGGATTGCTCCCCCCCCCACGATATAAAGAGTACACAAGCGTCCGTCCCCCTTTGGTTTTCTAGTCTGGCCGGAGAAAAAAATTTCCGATACTTCTCCAATCAACCAAATTCCGCCTAAAACCTAATTCGGCCTAAAAATAAAAAATTCTCAATTTTTGTTTGCGTTGGCGCCGTCAGACCCCCGTAACTTTCTGGCTATCGCTATACAAGTGTATAAGGTGTATTGTGTGCCGTTTACGCTCTTAAGTGCAGCTGTTTTTTTATGGCAGGAAAACGGACACAGTTTTGTGATCAAGTGTGGTTTTTTTGTAGGTATCTGGCGGATACCTGGGAGTACTATTTCGATCGATCTCAGTTCACTTTTGATTGGATCCTCAACCTCTATCGGACCGACAGTTTGCATATCGCTGAATATCGATGTCCACAGGCTTTCCTCAAGGTCGGACTAGAATGAAACCTGTTGCACTAATGCTTCATCAACTACTCGTATATGCATAGGGCTTTATCCAAAATTGGATTTAACGGATTAGATTTAAATTGTTTTTGCTAATAACACAGCACAAATTGAAAATAGCCGGCTGAAATTTCGCTCTATATGGCTTGCATACATTATCTCCGGGTGTGCCAAGTTTCAATTAATTACGCTTAACTGATGCTGCGTTATTGACGAAATAAAGTTAAATCTAATCGGATAAATCCAATTTTGGATAAGACTCATAGTGAAATTTGGGTCGATTTCATGTGTAAAAGCTGTGACTGGAACCGCATTGCTAAACCACCACCGGACTAAATGATTTTCACTTGTTTGCCTGCCTAATAGTAGCTGGGATTTAGTCCGACTAAAGTTCAGCATGCTCAAGCCGTAATCGTCCGTTTATAGTCAAAATATTAGAAGCGTGGACCCATGCTTTTGAAACCATTTAATCATACTGATAAATTCATGTAGTTCCGTAAAGAAATAAGGCTTGAGATCGAACGCAACTTGTTTCATTCTCAAAGTGATAGAACTTATTTAAGAATCAATGCTTAATAGGTAATTTAAAATATCACAAACGTGGTTTTACTAAGCCTAAGCCATGGTTTTACGTACGTTTTTTATATGATTTGCACATAGTTTCAGTACGAAATATCGCCTGATTCGTTCCGAATTTCGTAGATTTTCTTAAACCATGGTTTAGCGCAGTTGAAATTTGAATCCTGCAGCACAGCAGGGGCCGGTTTCAATAAATTCACAGGCGCACAATTGTGACAAATTTGGCTGCAAAATCAGGTGATTCGTAATGAAATTATATGTCAATTCATTACGAATCACCTGATTTTGCACTAACAAATCTCACAATAATTGTGGGCCTGTGAGTTTATTGAAACGGGCCCCAGGTCTCTGTTTTGCTGAAATTTCAAATGAGCTACAACCATGGTTTAAGAAAATCTACGCAATTTGTAACGAATCACGCTATATTTTGTAATGAAATTATGTTCAAAACATATAAAAACGTACGTCGAACCATGGTTTAGTAAAACCACCTTTGTGAAATCCACCCAATGCAACTTGTGCCGTTGTAGGACTTGGAATACTGGGAGATTGACGTGAGTTTGCTATCTCCGTGCTGCTACCACCGCATCAGACCGCTGCTGGGCCAACTGCAGCATAAGCAGCCCGCACGATCAAATACTCAGAACACCATTCTGTCCCAGGAAACCAACAACGTTGCTAATAATACCACGGGTAGATACAGAGAGGGTCCGGGGGTAGTTTTTGGGTCGATTCGTGATTCAGCTGTATATCTGTTCGACCGGCAAAATTACGAAAAAGTTACGCTACGAGCTGAGATTATGGACTGCTACTGGCGTAATTATTTCGTAAGTTTGCCGGCTGAAGAGAAATACGACTTTACGTGCGAATGGACCCTTAGGAGGTTTTATAGCATGACTTTATGGAATTGTGGCTGGTTTATCGTAGCTAAAGGCACATTTTTAGTAAATGTGCCGTCCGTAATGTGAAATTCTACCTAAAAATGTTAAGATTTCCTCAGCTTTCAGAACTTCTTCGGCCCTCTTCTTGTGTACTTTGTTGCACAGTTAGATAAGGTGCTTTTTTCGTATCACCAAGAAGGGGGGCTTGTCCCGATGGCTCAAATTTGAGGAGGGCTTGTCCCGGACCAATCAGTCCTATTTGGGGGGCACTCTGGCTAAAGTTTTCAAAACCCTACCCCCAGATCAACCAAAATTTTGCAGTATATATTTTGTAAAAATTTCAGAAAAAAGTGCCTGTTTTACAAATTTCGCCACATTTTGTAGACCCCCTTGGCTCTCAATTTCGAAGACTACCCCCCTGTCCCCTTCATGTTTGCCCCCCCCCCTAGAACACCCTCTATACAACTATGCTTTTGTGTCGTTTAGTGACGGACGACCCAACGGGTGCCGAGTCGACCGGAAACGGAGACGCCCGCCAGTTGCAGCGCCGCCCGACCATCTGGATTGACCCGGAGATGTTCATCGGCCAGTGCTGCGGCCGGGCCAGACAGCTCACCTGGACTTTCCTCGAGAACCCCACCTCCTCGCCCGCTGCCGTTGTAAGCTGCAGGGGATTAGCTGGATTTAGCGGATTAGACTTACTATGATTTGGTTAGCCGTTTAGAGGCTTAACTAGATTTAGCGGATTAAATTTAAGTTTATTTGGTCAGCTGTGGAGCTGGTTTGGCTATTGTTAAGCCTTAAGCCCGGTTCATACTTGTCCTTAAGGACATGGACAGGGACAAGAACAATTTTTGGTCAGTGTGGTGAAGCATTGACCCAATCGTTTGGACTTTTTTGCATACAAACTCGACTTATGCTACATGCAACAAGCCCAATCTGCGCCAAAAGAATTCAGTAACCATCAAGCATTTCTTTTTAAGCACATTGGCCAGAGGCCATCGTAAACCTGTTGGGCCAGCTACAGCATCACTTTTACTTGATTTATCTTCCATACAAAACGTCTTCTTTAGCAACCATTTTAACAAAGTTTGAATAAAAAATGCACAATGAATACGGGATCAAGACGTAAAATAAGTTATTGCTGCAAATAGTTAAGAGCTAATCGACTTAGCGAATATTGTATAAAATTTAAAAAAGTTATCTCCGGCTGGGCTCGATCCAGCAAACTTTTGGTTAAGAAACCAATGCGCTAGTACTCTGCGCCACGGAGACCACAAAGAAAGGTCGTTTTCGTTTAGTTGTCGTTGAATATTTTAGGTACCTGTATTTTAACGCTGTAGACATGGGCCAACCTTTTACAAAATTTTCCAAGAACGAATTAGTCCTAAATTTTACGATTTTGCAAATAAGGATTTAGGTGTGCCGTGATATAAAACTGTTTCTGGATCTTGATCATTATATTTTTGTTGTTATCGATTTGCTTAGGATAATTTATATCCTATTAATAATATCCTATTAATTATATATGTATTTTGAGGGAAGTCTCGGGACTCTACTGATCTGTGTGGTCGAGTGGTTAGTTTGGTAGACTCTTAACCATGAGGCCGTAGGTTCGATTCTAAATTGGTCACATTTTGGCATTTTTTACTTCTCAACAACAGCCCCGATCTCAACAACACAGTGAGACTACAAGGCATTTTAGTGTGACAGATGCACAGCTACGATAGAAGACATGTAAAGCACACTCCGCACATAAACACTTTAACGTTAGAACTGTGTTAAAGATACCAGAATCAAAATTAAAGACCTGTTGGGCTGTGGCCCAACATGAAAAAATTGGCTCATTTGGCCTTTGTAGTTTTCATGGAGTTGCTTAAGGACAAAACTATATGGACAAGCATAAGGACAAGCATGAACCTTGCTTTAAGGGCTTAACTGGATTTAGCGGATTAGATTTAACTTTATTTGGTGAGCGTTAGAAGCTTGACAACACCGTTTAGCTGGGATTAATAAGTCTTAATCTGTGTTCATTCGTACTAACTTATCCTTAAGGACACAATTACAGGGACAAGGACTAATTTTGATTAGCTGCTGCGAAAAACTGACAAAGGCATTTCAGCCGAATTTTTGCACACAGCTAGTAAATGACTCAAATGACTCCAGCTTTATTCATGCAAAATTAAGTGCTCAATTGGCCCAGTAGTTTTCTACCAATTGCTCAAGGACAAAAGGACAGGGACAAGGACAAGCATAAGCCATACTTCAGCCCCAAGCGTGTTTCATCCTTTTGCAGGCGTTCAGTCTGGTCTCTCTGGGTTTCATCCTTGCCACCATTATCCTGCTAATCCTCGGTTCCATTCCTTCTTTCCAATACATCGACCCTCTGACCAATGACACCCTAGTGGACCCTGCCCTCGAAACGGGGGACTCTGTCTGTGTGCTGTGGTTCAGTTTCGAATACGTCCTCCGCCTATGGGCCTCCCCGAACACATGGCAATACGTCAAGGCCCCCCTGAGCATTATTGATCTGATCGCTGTGATCCCTTTCTACGTTGAACTGCTGTTCAGTGTGGTGGGCATTGAGTCGAAAAGTTTCGGCGACTTTCGACGCTCTATACTCTTGGTGCGCATTCTGAGACTGCTGCGAGTGCTCAGGGTGCTCAGAGTGCTGAAGGTAAGAGCACTAGGAGCAATAGAAGGAGTTATTCATACTTACAGCCGTGTGTCCGTTACTGTTGGGGAAATGTAGACAAAATTAGACTACCTGTAATCAAGAGTACCTAATAGGATTATAGGTGCTGTTACGTACTCTTGCTATAATGTATAGTGTAGTTTGGGGCGAGATTTTTTGCAATTTGACGGCTGAATGGATACGGCTGTAAGTATGATTTGATCTTTATGTTGCATCAATTTCGGTTTTAATTTTTGGTGATTTTTTCAAAATAATGTCGGTTCTGAATCAGTACTGATTCTCTATAAGCCCACTTATAAGCTTAACTTCTATCAGCCACTATGGCTGGGATTCACAAATGGTGTTTAACTTTAGACTTTGTCTAAAACTTTTTTTTCAAATGAAATAAAGCATCCTATTGAAAAATTCTTTGTATATTTCATGCGATCACGTGTTCGATTTAGTCTGAGTTTAAGTTCAACACGCTTTGTGAATCCCGACCTTAGTGTCAGTGTTGTGCCGCGAATTCCAGCACAAAGATCTGTATGTTTCTTCTGTTCAAATTCACCACTACCAAGAGTACATAATAGTCCCTCACTGTTCTGTACACCAGAGAGTAGTGTGTTTTAGGTGGCTCGCTGTCGCTGCTGCCAAGAGTACATAACAGTGTGTCACTGTAGTACTTTAGGTGGCTCGCTGTCGCTGCTGCCAAGAGTACATAGTGTGTCACGGTTGTATGTTTTAGGTGGCTCGCCACTACCAAGAGTACATAATAGTCTGTCACTGTCGTGTGTTTTAGGTGGCTCGCTGCCGCTGCTGCCAAGAGTACATAGGTAGTGTGTCACGGTTGTATGTTTTAGGTGGCTCGCCACTACCAAGAGTACATAATAGTGTGTCACTGTCTTGTGTTTTAGGTGGCTCGCTGTCGCTGCTGCCAAGAGTACATAATGTGTCACGGTTGTATATTTTAGCTGGCTCGCCGCTACCAAGAGTACATCATAGTGTGTCACTGTCGTATGTTTTAGGTGGCTCGCTACTCAACGGGTTTCCAGTCGATGGGCTCGACCCTGCAGCGCTCGTACCGCGAGCTGATCCTTCTGTTCCTGTTCATGACCACGGCCAACATCCTCTTCTCCACCATGATGTACTTCCTGGAGTGGGAACAGCCGGGCACGCGTTTCCACAGCATTCCTGCCGCCTCCTGGTGGTGCATTATCACCATGACCACCGTCGGGTATGATGGCAGAGGGGCTGGGGGGTGGGGGACCCCTCAAGTCAAGGGGATTTCAAAAATATAAGCAAAAGTGGGTAGAAATGGCACTCTTTTCAAAAGTTCACCATTTTAGAGATTCATGATCGATCACGTTGTCGACGGAGGGTCCCCCAAAGTTTGGCCGGAAACGCCCCCTAAATTTCGACCCCGTTACATATTGCATACCAGTTAGTGTAAAAATGTGCTCTTTTATTGATTGAATAAGTTTAAATCTAATCCGCTAAATCCAACTTTACATAATATAAGCCTGAATTTTTTAGTTACGGCGATCTCTACCCCACGTCGGTGCCGGGCAAGATTCTAGCCGGAATCGTGAGCATTTCTGGTGTGATCCTGCTCGCCTTTCCAATTTCGGTGATCGTGGAGAATTTCAACAAGGACTATTTGGAAAAACAACAGCCCGACGGGGAAACAGATCCCGATATCGAACCCGTTACCGATCCGGTCATGGGTAATGTGCTCTATGTGCCCGTGAGAAAACGCAGGGTGTTCTATCCATAGACAAAGGTCACCCATGATGACTGTGGAAAAATCTAGCGCACCGTGAGAACATTGTGAGACCGTGGGAACATTGTGAGACCGTGGGAATATTGTGAGACCGTGGGAATATTGTTTGACCGTGGGAAAGTAAACAATCGTGGAGAACGTTAGAAACAGCGATGTCGTGGGAACAACTTAGAGCCCGTAAATGAGACCGTGGGAAAACCACAATGGATTTCACCCGTGGGAAAATAAAAGCTGCGAACAGCAATAACGTGACAAAATGATATCGTGGGAATATGATTTTGAGAAGCGGTAGACTCCTAGTCGCCAGACGGGGGAAATGACTTGCCTCAAGGCACTCCATCAGCTGATAAATTATGTTGGTAATACTTGTCGGTTCAAGCTAATTACTTTGACAACTCTTCCTGTATACCATGACAACTTTTGTATACTGAAATGTGAAATAACGTAAAAACTTGGCCCAGTTTTTAAAAAACCAAACGTTGAAGTGTCCTTTTATAATTTGAGAATAAGAATCTTGGTTCACACTTGTACGCAAATAATCTTGATCGTAAACCGAACTCACTCACTTCTACTACTTCTACGGGCGCTACCGTACTTGTAAGAAGGGGGGGATATAGCATGGGTGGCATTTCGCACTCAAAGGCATGGGCACAGTTATCGGTTAACCGGTTAGTGCATTAACCGAAATATCGGTTAACCGGTTAGTGATTTTATTAACCGTGCCCATGCTTACTCAAATACAGGTGGCGCTTAGGGGTTGTTCACAAATTCAGATTAACGGGATTCGATTAACTGAATTAACTACAATAACTCGACATAGAATTTTAGTATCTTTCCAAGAATTTGCATGTTTGTGCAATTAGCAATCAGGAGCAACTGTGTCGAATTAAAAAAAAACATCTCATGCTTCTGTGTTGAGATATTCCATTCAATTCAGTTAATCTAATCCAGTTGATCCGAATTTGTGAACAGGCCCTTATTTTTGGCTTATTATTTGGAAACCCATTGTTTCAGTGACGTATGAAAAGTTTTCGTGTCAACCTTGTAAATAAGGTTACATAAATCGGGCATATTTCTGTGAAAGACCGGTTTAAACTGTAAGATGTAATGTTTGTATTGGTAATGTATATAGAAATGTGGTATAGCATGCAATAGTTTATATTAAATAAAAGTGTCCATTTTGGTGTTCCAATTATGTCTTAGTTAACCCAATTAGTTTCATGAAAATGGGTCCCATGTTTTTCGGACGATTTAGGTTTAAAAGCACTTAGATTTCTAAACTCTTAAGGAAAAGCTAAGGGCCTTTTCATAAAAAGATTAAAAATCGAAGATTAAAATCTTTTCATGAAAACGACATTAAAATTCAGTTGCAGCTATGAAGATTAAAAATATGAAAAATTCATAGTTTGATTGCAGCGTGAATTTTTAATCTTGATTTTATGAATACTTAATATTTTTAATATCGCTGATTAATTTTAATAATTTTAATCTTTTTATGAAAAGGCCCCAGTTGAAAATGGGTCGTTTAATTTTGACAAAGTTTGAAAAATCAAAAACGGAAAATAAGTCAATTTTTCCTGTACATAACGTCTTATATTTGTAACGGCTCTTTCTTACCCTAGCCGCTAGCCGTATTATTTTAAGATGACCTATTAAAGCAAAACATTTACTTCTAAAATGAAAATAAGAACACCATTAGATAAACCATAAATAAAATACGGATATAGATAGATATGTAAATTCGGATAATGATCGGATTTGTCTAGACTAGAATCGGAACATCCAGTAATATTTTGAGTTTCGCTTCCTTCTGAGCTGCGAAGTAGGATCCCTCTGGGGCGGGCTGACCACACAACGGTTGAACGTCTTTGCGCGATCCGCTGATTTCAAACGAAGTGGTTTCGATGCATAGTTTGATTTGTTTGCCGTCAAATTGGACGATCTGAAATGAAACAAGCAGGCCCCAAAAGGGGCAATGTTCCTTCGCCGAGTGCAAATTCTGCTTATTTTACCCAAAAGATTTCAGCTTCGCCTTTACTTTTGTTTTGTGTATTTCCTTTTCACGAAGATATAAAAAGCACTAACACCAGTATAAGTTTACTTTACCTATTTAGTTTTAGTGCCTAGATGTTGAATTCACACTAATTCAACAGTTTGCCGAAAGCACATTCTACAGTTGCCGGGACTGTTTGTGATTTCAGCGTCAGCAGTCTGCTACAAATTTTTACAAGCAAATGTCCTGTCACAACAATTTTTGCAGACAAAAATTACGTAGTTTTTTGCAAAAAAAACTTCGGGTCGAACCTTGGGCCTAAACGTATAGCAATCTTTTACTAGCGCTTTTGACCACTCGACCACCCTAATTCGATGCATAGAGATGTTTGATTATGACTATGTGGAAAGAAACTGCGAAAACATCAGTCTAGACAAGCACGTGATTAGCATGTGTTCTATCTAGTCTGAAAATTTACCATATGAAAATATTTTAAATCACAAAATTCGAGTAAAATGACAACTCAATACATGTGGAAACTGTTATTGACCATAATTTCATTAAAAATTGTAAAAAAATACCTGTCTTTAAAAAAAAGAGCAGTTGATTGCCATACTGACTTTACGTGTTAATCATATACGCTGACCAACATGCAGGTGTTACTTTAACACTATGCAGAGTTGGTTTCGAAACAATAGTTCCTTCTCTAGAAGGAACAAAAATTATTAGACTCGAAATTAGACTGAACTTATTAAACTACCTACAATAAGTAACAAAGCCAATTATTTCTGGAATTTTCAGGAAATTAACTACGAAAGTTTTTGTGCTTCAGTTTGCTTTTAAAATTGGCTTGTATTGCGAAACGTTTATTTTTAGGCAGCTGAAACTTAATTCATCATTTTTATAAACAAACACAAAAGTGACATTTAATTCGAGCTACTTCGAAAAATTCTGTAGCAAATTTCGTTCTCGTACACCCAGAAAAAAATGGAGACACTCCCCTTGCTGCCTGCGATCAAGATTCAAGATCGGTGCTTATCAAATTGTCTGAATTCCAACCATACATGGACGTGGGGGGGGGATAGGGGGATTGCTCCCCCCAACTGAATTGCTCCCCCCAGAAGGTAGCTCAAGAAGCAAGCAAATACTGGTGGCTCACGAAGCAAAAACGGCCGGAAAAGTTGCCTCCGCAGTCCGCACCCCCCCCCCCCGGTCGACGGTAGGCTACCCCCCCCCCCCCAGATTTCCTTAACTGCACGTTTGTGATTCTAACACCAAAACTATGTAGGAGACTAGGAGGGTTGTTTAACGAACAATATAATATCTACAAGAGTGAGACAGTATACTTTCTTCAAGAGTACATAATAGTGTCTCACTCTTTATAGAAGAAGAGTGAGACACTCTCCTTTCTGCCTGTGTTATAGCGCAGGCAGATGCCAGATCTTCTATAAAGAGTGAGACACTATTATGTACTCTTGCTTCCTTTAATAAGTGCATCACAACCTTAACTCCTTCCTTGAACGAGGATTGTCGAGTCCGGAATATAGCCTTCCATTGCGGGGGCATTTCCAACCCCGGCGGAGGAACTTCATCCAGAGACACGAATTGCAGCAATTTTTGCAAATCGTCGGTGGTTTTGGCGTCTGCAGGCGATTCCGAGAAACCCAGTCCAATTGTGGTCTTTTGGTCTGGGGACCTAAAATATATACAAACAGCGGTGAAAGTGGTTTAGGACGAGCTTTATCCTTTGCAAAAAGTGACGAACGGTGGCCGCAGTGCAGCAGCAACCATATTTGTATCTTCAATACGAGTGATATTACCAAGATTACATAACATAAAAGACTCTTCCCTAGTCTAGCTAATGGGCCAGAACGATCCTCCGGCCGAAGCCGAACAACGTCTTGATTCCAGGGGGAACCCCCCTTAAGTCAGGGATGTGTCTTGATTTCGGAGGGGGAGGTCGCTTGTTTCAGCACACTGCCAGCTCGAAAAGCTACAAAAGTACAAATCAGTGGTAATCTGGCAGTGTGCTAAAACAAAGGGGGTGTACCTTCCGCCCCTAAAATCAGGACGTCAAAGGGCTATTTCTTCGGCCGGAGCCCAGAATATCGTTCCGACCGATAAGATAAAATAAGGAAGAGTGTCATACTCTACCCTCTTGATGATTATTTATCATCTTGATTCCATTTTCTATAACCCTTATTAAACCTGGCTAGTTAGGTAACTACCAACCAGTTTGGGGTAGGCCTAGGGCTGATTGGCTGACTCGGTCAAAAATGTTCGTTTTAATAATTGATAATAAAACATTCTGCTTCTGCGCGTAATTTTATAGGTACATACACAATCACTGTTTCGACTCAGGGGCTATTCCTTTACCGGATTAAAGGGTTAATTATAATCGGACTACATGGTTTAAAAATTAAGCTTAAAAATTCCATTCCAAAACCTCCGCATTAAACGGACTCAACTTCTAGCGCGCTGGTTTTTAATCGGACTAAACGAACTTAACTATGCACGCTAATGTTAAGCGTGCATGTTGAGTCCGTTTCGTCCAGTGGTAGTTTTGGAATGGGGTCAGACTAAAATTAAGTACGTTTAGTCCGATTTGTCATTCCAAAACCTCGGACTAAAATAAGTCCAGTCCGTTTAATCCGGTAAAGGAATCGGCCCTTAGTTAAACATGCTTTGTGATCAACGCATTGTGTTTATTATGATCGCTGGCTGATTTTGGTCGGTTTTAAGCCACTAAGGCCCGGTTCACACAGACTTACTTTTTACTTTTTCCTTTTTACTTTATACTTTTCACTTTTAACTTTATACTTTTTACTTTTGCAAAAGTGTTCACACAGGCTTACTTTTCACTTAAGGAAGATTGCATTCAATTGGCTGGCTTTGGTGTACTTGTCTGTCACAATGCAAATCTAACCAATAATAATGAAGCTCAATAGGCGGAGCTTCTCTCAGAGCATTTTGATTGGCTAGATTGCAAAAGTAAAAAGTAAAAAGTAGAACGCGTTTCTACTTTTACTTTTGGCCAAAAGTAAAAAGTAAAAAGTAAAAAGTACGTTCTGTATGAACCGAAATTTTTACTTTTGGCCCAAAAGTAAAAAGTAAAAAGTAAAAAGTACGTCTGTGTGAACCGGGCCTAATATGAAAAGAACGCTGTGTCCCTAACCATAAACTCCCAGCATTATGTTACAGGCTTACTTGAATTGGAAAATAGTTTGTGAATATTCAATTTTCTTGAAACCGCCTGATTTCTCTGTGATGTCGATTTCAACGGCAGCATTGGCACTCAACCAATCCAAGGCCTTTTGTTTCAACTGGTTGGCTTCTTCGGGACTTAACGACATTGCAAATTCTATCTGTTTTTTGAAAAAAGAAAAGGGTTAAAATATTTTCTTACTTTCGTTGAGAAAAAAACAGCTTTATGACTGGTAACAGTCAACCTACTTATGTGGTTAGTACCTACTTTAGTACTTAGTACCTAATACTTGGGCTTGATTCATATTTACACCGTATGTCCGTTTACCCGGCAACATTACGATATACCTAATCACGCCACAAACTGATCTGATATATGTGCTGTTAGTGGCGTAATTTTTTGTAATTTTGACGTCTGAACGGACATACGGCTGTGTGCATGCATCGACTCTTAGAAAAGTTTACCTTCATACTGTTTTTGTGTCTTCCTTAAAATTTGGACGTTACTGGTCGATTCATACATACTTAACAGCCGTAGTGAGTAGTGAATTAGTAAGCAGTGACCATTCCGTCGGCTAAGTTACGATTTAATACTGTAGCTACAGGGGTGGACGCGGGTCGTGAAATTTGAGCCGTGGGTCGACCCGCGGGGTTGGGTTGGGTCGGGTCCAACCCAATGGTCTGACCTCACTGATGTTTGATGGCTGTAAGTATGAATCGACCCTGTCCCTAACCTCCTCAAAAAATATAATCCCTGTAGTTTGTACAAGAAATGACTAGACAACAGGCCGCCATGACGGAGTAGCGACAAGGCAAGACTGTCTGTAGACTATGCTGTTCTCAACCGCAAGCTAATGTCAATATTTGAACACATTCAGAAGCCACAGAGCAGGTGCGTATATATTGATGACTATGAATTATGAAAATATCCAAACGATACTGTGTTTTGCTAGCATATTGCAAAAACAGTCTGGGCACGATTGTACAAAGAATTTCGAGGGCCGTTGACATCTTTATACAATTGGGCCCAGATCTAATGTAGTATGCAATATGCACTGTGGTCGTGGTGACTGATCCACAGGAAATGTTTATATACTGATCTATCAGTGGTCTAGTTCAAAGTTTAATGTTCATGCGCCAGTTGAAAGTATTTTAGTGGATGTTATGAAATTTTTACACAGCAAAGAAACGTGATTATAAATTTTTGACAGCAGCAACTCCTTCAAGTGTCTGTATCACAAAAAAATAAGTTTTCCCTACTAAATACTCCGCGGGAATGATTTTACCCCTTTCCTCGGATACTCAGGGCCTACTCCTTTACCAGATTAAACGGACTGGACTTATTTTAGTCCCAGGTTTTGGAATGACAACTCGGACTAAACGAGTTAAAATAAGTCAGCGGCTTAATTTTAGTCTGCCCCCATTCCAAAACTACCACTGGAGTCTGGACTTAACATGCACGGTTAACATTAGCGTGCATGATTAAGTCCGTTTAGTCCGATTAAAAACCAGCGCGCTAGAAGTTAAGTCTGTTTAATCCGGAGGTTTTGGAATGGCATTTTAAAGCTTAACTTTTAAACCGTTTAGTCCGATTATAACTAACCCTTTATAGGCCCTCAGTGACAACACATTTTGTGTAATACTATGTACTGTAGTTCGGTAACACTGCTGTGTCAGGTTCAAATGCCTCTTGTGCTGTGAATTTTTGAAATCCGAAAAAACTGTCCCTAATCCTGGTTCTACAATACATGTCGCTCAATTCTACGAAACATCAACAAACACCATCAGTATAAATAAGAGCTTTACTAAAACAGGTCAAGGAATATATATACGACAGAGGGTACGGGGTCAGGGGTCAAATGACACACAAGAGAAAGCACAACAAAGCTTACTACAGCATCACAGCAAATACATACAAGCTAAAGCCTAGTTCATACTTGTCCGTAAGGGTGTCCGCTTGTCCGTAAGTCAAAAGTTTAATGAGCTGCTGCCCAAAAATGGATAGCTGTTCTGCTGTTATGAACATAATTTATCAGATGTTTATGAATGGACAAAAACAATCTCCGCAGCTGAATTTTGTCAGATCTAGCTTACTAACGGACAAGTATGACATTTCCTTACGGACAAGTACGAACTATGCATACAACCAAGAGTACATAATAGCTTCTCACTCTATATAGAAGAAGAGTGAGACACTCTCCAGCCTGCCTGTGTTATAGCACAGGCAGATGCGCTGGTCGTTTTCAGGCTACATGTTGACATTCTATGCAACATGTGAATGGCCAATCAGAAGCGAGCTTCTGTTCTCTGATTGGCCGACGCATGTGCACGTGCTCCAATCATAAAACGGGATAGGGATAAAGGCTAATAACTCATTATTTATTCATAGTCTGCTTGTAAAAACATTAAAAAAGGTTTGCAAATACCTTTGGGGATATTTTGGCAAACTTTCAGCGAAATTGATTGAGAAACTTTGAAGAAATTCAGAAAAGTTTATATCTCAAAACTTTCTCAATCAATTTCGCTGAAAGTTTGCCAAAATATCCCTAGAGGTATTTGCAAACCTTTTTTAATGTTTTTGCAAGCAGACTATGAATAAATAATGAGTTATTAAGCTTTTAACTCTATCTTAATGCTTATCAACGCATCAGCGATTATATACTAAAGTGTGTTACGCAGGGAATCTACGCGCTGATTGGCCAGTCACATGTTGCATAGAATGTCAACATGTAGCCTGAAAACGACCAGCGCATCTGCCTGTGCTAGAACACAGGCAGGCTGGAGAGTGTCTCACTCTTCTTCTATATAGAGTGAGACGCTATTATGTACTCTTGATACAACGTAGCCCGCCACAACAACTATGTGTATATATTCTGTACAGCACAAAACAACATTTACGAATCAACGATAATCCAATTCGCGGTGTAACCTCTACAGCATGATTATGATTAACTGTAATTAAAAAGTGCTACTAAAATTTAGTGCTACTAAAACTTTTAAGTATTTCAATTTAGTACCAAATAAACACAAAAATTCCAAAATTAGGTTTTTTGAACTAGTCAATGAAAAAATTGAAATAAGAAAGCTCACATTTAAAATATAGATGATTAAATCAACGAATTATATGCCAAAAACTATAAAACTCATGTATATATTCTTCTAAATCATAACATAAGCACAAATCGACAATACTGTCAAAAATACAGTACTTTACTACCCTTACCATCAATGTACACAAATACAAGTACAGTAAAGTACACTGTTGAAAATACACCAACCTTTGCGTTTACACAGGCAATATGCTGTCCAATGCAAAACTACAATTACGTACGACATTAAATAATAGAAATATATACAGTAAAATTAATGCAAACTATTAAAAAAAGAATATATATATATATATATATATATATATATATATATATATATAACTCTTAAATTTTCAATTTCTCTAATGGTAAAACCTTAACGCTAGGTAAGTACATATGTGACGGGTTGAAAATTTTGGGAGGGCCTCTCCGGGCACATTTTAAGGAGTTCCCTTCACCCTCATCGATCAAAAATAAACAAAATGTTTAAAATTTTTGTCAAAATTTTTTCCATAATTTTTTTTGGCAGAAGGGGTCTCCTCAGTTATGTATGGTTGGCTCTAACATAGTTTCAAACGATACAACGAATTTAATGGTTAAGTTAGGACGCTTGAAGAACACATTCAAGTTTTACATTCTATAACCTAAAAAGCATAAATCATTGCAGAGTTTTAATATACAATATATACCAGGATATTTTTCCTCAGTTGTAAATAATTTAACATAATGTCATACCCTCGAAATATAATATTGTCAAATTAAAAAAATATTAAATGTGACGATAGATATAATCATACTGACATCAAGAAAATCTAGGGAGTAAAGGTCTTGCTATTAACATGAGGGGAGAGCGAAAAGTCCTGACTTCGTGAGGTGAAAAGTGCTCTAAAATCTACGTATGGACATTTTAAATATCCCTCAAAGTCAGAAGCCTAAACTTCCGTAAAAATTTACCAGCTTTTTCTTGTAGCCAAGTTGTTATGTCGAAAGGGACTTGAACGAAAGTACCTCGCAGTTTACGACACGACATAATACACCAACAATCCACACCTCTATGTACAATCGAAAAGCGACACTATAAATACACCGGTAATACAACAGTAGATGCAAGCTAAATCTAAGGACCCCCTTCCCCGATTGTTTTCCCACAACCCTATCCCCAAACTAGGTTTCGTTGTCGAAGTAAATAATTGGCGAGCGATTATATATCTGTTTCGATAACGCAATATTTAAAAAATCCTGGTTTTCGGGGTCATAGCCTCAAAAATATATGACGCGCGTTAACTACTGCTCACCAAAAAGCTAATTGTGATAAATTAATTAGTTAGTATTGCCAATAAATTCGAAATAAAAGTTTAAAATGCCCTAATCATGCCGGAATATATATATACACTATAAGGTAGCTAACTTATGATATCAGAAATACAAAAACGGTTACATAGCTGACTTCAGTAGGTCTCAATTAATCTGCCGAAATGCCAAACCTAGTAATTTAATCAATCTATCACGCTTTTTACAAACAGACAGTCTTACAGGCAAGTATACCCTCTAAAGCCCGGTTCATACTTTGTCCTTATGGCCCTAGAGACAGGCACTAGCACAACTTTCGTTCAGCTCTTGTGTAGCATTCACAGCATCGTTTTGCCTAATTTTTGCATACAATTATTGTACTTTTACATACAATTATTGCAGGGACAAGGCTAAGGACAAGTATGAACCGGGACAAACTTAACACGGTACTCTTATCCAAAGCTGGACTTAGCGGATTAGAATCAATTTTGTTGGCTTAGAACAAAATAGCAAATTTAACTACAATTATAAAATGCAGGTGCTACCCACCTATCAAACTTAAAAACCTAATCCCTTCAATCCAACCCAGCCCATGTTCAACTAAGTCCACTTTAATCCCTTCAAACCGTCTATCACTTGCTATCTGTTCAATGCAACCCAGCCAATGTTCCACTTTAATCCCTTTAATCCGTCTATCAGCTGCTGCGAGGTGGGGGCGGTGGCGTGCTGTGATCCGCCAGCTGGTGCTGTGTGTGGAGTCTGAGGAAGGTGTGTGGGTGGACGAAGGCGCAGGCCCCCATGCCGTGCTCACCCATCATGCCCTCCAGGCTGGACGCGTAGCACAGCAGCGACTCCAGGGATGGCTCGCCCGGATAGCCCTCCAGCTCTACAAACAGCATCAGCGGCATAGGGGATTAACTGGATTAGGATTAAGTGCATTCATGAAATTATATTAACTGGAATCATACATTAGATTAATTGAAATAGACTAATTAGATAAACTTCTGTAGTCAGCATAAGACTGACGAAAGTTTATGAAACTTTGTAGAACTAAACATCATTCACATTTATAGATTTGTAAAATTGTATAAATTCAAGTGAATCTTAAATTCATTATAATGGATTCTCTCTCATTCTCACTAAACAGCAGGTACAGCTCCACAAGCTAAGATTTTAGCAAAAGGACAAACGCTCACCCTGAAGAACAATAATTACTAGGCTTAAGGGAAATTGACAACTGTGACAGCATTAGCTTACTCTACTGGCACAACATTTGACAAAAACGTTCTAGTAGATCGAAATATGGATATGGATAAATAAATAAATAATAAATACGGATTATCAGTAGCTAATAGTAGACTAAGTCTAAGACTACTAAGACTAAGCAAATAAAAAGTGTTTTATTCCACTTTAAAACCAATGCTGACCAAGTATAGCACTGTTGAGCGCAGCTGCAATGGGTTGGCGCTGGGAGGGGTCGAGCTGGTAGCTGACGGGACTTTCTCCGGGCCGGGGGTAGGCCAGCAGTGCATAGGCCTTCTGAAAACAAACAACACAAAAAACTGCTCCGTCTATAATTTTGGTGCTTTTTTATCTTTTCAGTCGGCATTTTTTAGCCAAAAGTCTCTTTCTTGGCAGGTGCTTCTCCGTTATACTGTTAAAAAAAGTTGCACAGAAGCAAGTGATGAATTATTAGGCTGCATAATCTCTCGTATATTCCAAGAAATCTACCCAAACATTGAACCTAAAAAGACATGTTCAGTGGCGTAGCCAACGGCAGTGGCGGAAACTCCCTTCGCCCACATATAAAAATTTTTTTACACAGATTTTCTAAGATTTTCTGATAGCTTTTCTGTAGAAAACATTTCCGATATCGATACGTCACCAATTGACCAAAAGGAGTGTCGAGATACTAGTTTTGCCCGAATTGTTTCACAGCCACAGCACACAGCCCTGCCCTACCAAGAGCACACAGCCCTGCCCTACCAAGAGCACACAGCCCTGCCCTACCAAGAGCACACATCCCTGCCCTACCAAAAGCACACAGCTCTGTCCTACCAAGAGCACACAGCCCTGCCCTACCAAGACCACACATCCCTGCCCTACCAAGAGCACACACCTCTAGCATTTGTCGATTCCTGGGATTGGGCCCGTGCTTGTGCTGTAGCTGTTGTGAGAATTGCAGCAGTTCCCTGCCCTGAGTCAGCAGGCGCTGGTAGTGCTCGATCTCCAGGGGGGTCCAGCCACAGGCCCGTGACGGAGGGGGCACCAGGTCCCCCACATCCTCCAGGGGGCCACCGTCTGAAAATAGTCACCAACCAAAGCATCAATAGGGGATTTCCTGGGTCAAATTTTATGGGTCTTGTCCTAGCAACTCAAATCAGGAAGAGTTTGCCCCCCCCCTTCCAATACCCATCTCCTTTAGAAAAATTTTAGCAATTTTTTTGGCGAATTCTGAACCACTATTAAGCAAACAATTAAACCAAATTATAGCTTTCTCCTAGTGGGAAAAACGGGGGACTTTTCCCGAGGTCAAATTTTATGGGTCTTGATGTCCCAGAATCCCCAATTCAAATTGAGGGGGCGAGTTTGCCCCCCCCCGTCTCCAGTTGCACCCACCATTTTTATCCAACTCCCCCTGCTCTCCATCCTCCTCTTGCATGATGTCCCCAAAGTGTGCCCCCGAGGCCCCCCCAGCGGATCCATTCTCCATCTTGCCCCCGGGTTGCTCCTGGTCTCCCCCCACTGCCCCCGCCCCATTCATCTGCTCCAGTCCATTCATGCTGTCGTCCAGACACGAGCTGAGACAAGAGCTGCAGTCCATGTCTTCGTCCCGGATTGGCTCGGCCCCCTCCGCTCCACTGCTGGTCACCTTTAGTAGACTACTGCTGCTGCTGTTGTTGTTATTGGTGCTGCAGCTGAAAAAGTAGATACACACTCATATATATATATATATATATATATATATATATATATATATATATATATATATATATATATATATAAATTTTGTCTGAAGCTTTTCCAGAAAATTGGAAAAATAAATCCAAAGTGCACGTCAAAACAGACAAATGCGTGAACCGGGCTCTGCGCCTCTTCGACACTGATTGTGTTTGTTGGTTTGCCCTGATGCATTTATGCAAATGATTGCATCACAAAACTGAGTGATGTATTAAGACTAACATTGGCTGTTAGCTAGACAGGCAAACTGGTCTAGGCAAAAAACAATTGTCAAAAAATTCATAAAGTGGCGAAGACAGAAAAGTAGTATAAAAGACAGAGTAGTTTTTTATTCTTTTAATTTCTGAAGATTCACTATATCATGGGCGTGCCACAGGTATATATAGTATGGTGCAAAAAACTAAACATGAGGCCCCATTAATAGTTCCCACTAAATACATTGGTCTGCCCTCCCCCCTATTCTCCCCAAACTAGTATCCCTAAACCCACTGCGCCCCATTATATACCCATTGAGAGCAGACACGGAAGCAGCACTGGAATTGGGGGGCGAATGGTGGGTGCTGGTGGGCAAATTGATGACTGAGGTATAGTGTGCGGGGCAGGGGGCAGATTGTGGGGCGGGGGCAGATAGCCAGGGGGGCAGCGAACTGGAGTGGGGCCCACAGGGGGCCGGGGAGGGCGAGCCCCGGGAGCGGGGTGACTTGATTCGTCGCGGCGAATTGCGGGGGGAGTCTGAAATGGATTAAACTAAAGTTTGACCAGAAACTGCTGAACCCTGAGACAAAATAATAGGTGGCGTGATTTTGGTGACCACTCGCTGTACTCTTGATGCTGGCAATGCGTTTAATTTCCTACGTAATGAAATCGCGTGTTTCCCTTTTTGTCTCGGGGTCCAGCAATTTTTGGTCACACTTTACTGAATTAACAACACATCACGCTAACCGAGAATGTATACCCGTCTTGTTAAAACAGTTTACAACCAGTTTTAGTTTAGAATTAGATGAATTTAGGTTAACATAATTAAACATGTTCACTGATTTATTTCAATATTCCGCCTCGCTAAGTCCAATGCAAAGTTCAGGCTATCCCTGTAATAATAAAAAACTAAAATTATATACTACTAAATTTATAAAACAAACAAAAATATAATAAAATAAAAAAATATAAATTATAATAATTAAAAGCAAAAAAATTAGCCCGTTCGATAATCCACCAATATCAGCCAAGCTTGCTTACCAACGGGCGACTGAAACGGCGAATGGCGCATAGATGGTGACTTGGGGATGGAAGTAAGGATGTGTGGGGCTTGGTGTCGAGTAGGGGCCGACGCATGAGGCCCGGGGGCGGCGGCGGGGGAGGGGGAATGGTGCCGGGAGGCGGTGGCACCGGGTCGCGAGCACCGGCCGCCCCCCGTCCGTCCCAGCTCCGTATTTGTCCGAATGACCATCTCCACGAAATTGCGACACTTGAGCGTGAACAGCAGGTCGGGCTGGCGTTCAAAGAGACTGGGGTAGAGCGAGTAGACCAAATCGATGGCCTCGCCAATGTCGCCGCTCAGAATCAGACGATGGATTTCTGAATAAGACAGAGATAATTTCTGAAATTAGTATTCTGAGGGCCAATTATTCCTAAAATGGATTAAATGGATTAGATTAAAATTTGTTTGCCTATTAACTTATCTCGATGTTGAGGTAGACTTGAAAAATTTTGCCCACACGCGGGAGGTGCTACAAATAGTTGCTATCGCAAATTTCGTATGAATTGATAAACAACGTCATGAGTTATTGGCAAAACAAATTTTAATCTAATCCGTTTAATCCACTTTAGGAATTAGCCCCGAGTTATTTTAAGAAACTATGGACCAATTCCTAAAATGGATAAAACGGATTAGATTAAAATTTGTTTTGCCAATAACTCATGACAATATTATGGTTTATGCATTTATACAAACTTAGCGATAGCAATTATTTGTAGTACCTCCCGCGTGTGCACAAAAGTTTTTAAGTCTACCTCAACACTAAGATAAGTTATTAGGCAAACAAACTTTAATCTAATCCGTTTAATATCTTTTAGGAATTGGCCTTATGTTTTGGCTTGGGGCACTTATTCAGAATTGGATTTAAATTGAATTTAACTAATTAGATTTTAAAACAGCACACGGTTAAGTTAGCCGGCTGACAATATTGTCAGTATTCATCTTGTAGTGTAATGTATTGTATCGTAACTTTAATACAACAGATATTATGTCAGATACTGTATTACTGACCGAATAAAGTAAAATCTAACTCGACAAATCCAATTTTGCAGATCTCTAAAGATCATAGATTATAGAAAAATAATATTTTGTATCCTTTAGTATTTTTACAATATCTAAAGAATATGATTGCCAACACGCACAAAGAATGACAAAAAGGGACACCAGTAATTCACCTGATTTGAGTTTAAGATTCACCCCCTTCCGTTTTTAACCACAAACACGTCAAAATTTAAAACCGTGTCGTTAAAAAAAATTATAGTTCGTTCGGAGAAACCAATCTCCAATTATTCAGAACAGTGTAAACATACTATGTCGATTTATGATTGAGGTTTTAGGTTCAGGGATCTGCTGGCCGGTAGCTTCGCTAAAAGTTTCTGCCGTCTGATAATAGCCGTGGTGGACCAAATAGGATAATACCATTCTAAAAAATAACGACACAACATATTCATTATGAAAAAATATAAAAAATATATATAATGCCGCGTATACAATATAATTTGAAAATATACTATATATTTTCTTTAATTTTGGTTGGTAGTCACAAAACTAAACACTAGTCACCAAACTGCGCAAATTACAGTCACTTGAGTCGTGGAGGGAACCACTATGTGAAAGGCGCCCCCCCCCCCCACTAAAAATATTCCAGCTTTTTTAGTTGGTAGTATAGTTTAATCTGATTAGCACAAAAAAAAACCTGACACAAAACCTCACGATCACGAAAACAGAACACTGAACAACTCCTTTGTTTTACGACAATATGATAGCTTAAGCATACCTGCGAATAGTTGCTGTGCTTCAAGCCTTAAAATTGTAACTGTTACTGTACATGTCACACAATAAGAGTCAGTCAAAAAGTTGTCTACACAAAAAACACGTGTTTTTTTCAGATTTTTGTTCTCACTTTGACATCCAGGCGTCATGATTCGGAGGTAGGGGAAAGCGTTCGATCGACAAACGAACACGCGTCTGGGCTTCCTGAAAAGTTAGTTTACAAAAATTGAAAATTCCAAACTTGTGTGCTTACAAAAAAACTATAAAAAAACAATAAAATTAAACCTAAAAATGCACAATTAATATTGTTACAGTTTGCTGTACTGTACACTTTTCGAAATAATTACAGTTACAGAAAAATTTCTTTTTGATTGTTTACGCACTAGGTGCTATAATGTAAAACTATAAAAATTTCGGCACTAGAAGTGCAAACAAAATTCATTAAAACTATTATACTTTTACCTCAATTAAAATTATTATATATACTTTTATTTCAATTAAAATTATTACACTTTTACCTCAATCTTAAACATGAATCTGATAAGATTAAACATTAAACTAAAAACTTCTACAATTAAGAACAATATTAAACTACTCATACAATCAGTGTTTTTTTTGCGTCAAAAAGTGCGAAACGCCGCACTTTTTTTCTGAAACTTCGCACTTTTTTTCGGCCATGTGCGTCCCGTGACGCACTTTTTTTCGGCTGAGGTTGAAAGCTGTCATAGCTGATTTGGCCAAAAAGTGTCGAAAATAGCATTTTTGTCGCGAAAAATTTGAAAAATTTTCCAAAATTGCGTCAAAACCATCAAATTTGTAAAATTTTATGATGTGTCTAATGTTTCAAGCTTGATCTGTATACAGCTACAACTGGTTTCAACGACAGTTAACAACTATTATGATTAGTTATGATTAAGATTATATATGATTAGAGAAAATCGTGTCGAAGCATGACACACCCAGCAACAGCAAGTTTCTTAAAAGCATCAATTAATGCCAGAATAAGAGAATTCTATAACATATCTGCTGAAATTAGCTGCGTGTTTACAGTGTTAATAATTAAGTTCCTGCCACCCTAATTTGGCGTAATGATGCCATCTCCTGGGGAACTGAGTTAAGGTGGTAGTTTCGTATGTGCAGCTTTTTTTGATGAGCTGTTACTCGGTTGTCTTAGAAGCTATTTATTAGCGGTTTTTTGCATTTTAATGACCAAAAATGGTACCGTAAGCTCATGTATTTCTTTTGTTGACAATTTTGACAGTTTATCCAAAAGACGCTGTGAAAAATCTCAAATTTTGCTTTTTTTTATGTTTTCGCGCTATGTTTGATTATGGAAAGAATATGACATGATGAAGTTTAATTCCAATTTAGTCTAAATTCAACGGTAGGTGTCTCAATACATGCATAGTTTCATTTGGATAAGTTTTCAAATTGTTTCAGTACTGTAAATCTAAGCTTCAAAACAGAACTTTTTTGAAATTCGTAAAACTTTATGGCTTGAGAAAACAAAAAGTACAATGCCTATCAATAATTGCAAAAAAAGGAATCTAGACATTTTAGTTTTCTTCATTTTGGTTAAATATTATGAATATAGACTGCACACATAATCAGCAAATTGACACTTTCAAGTACATGACGTATCTTTTAGTAAAATGAACTCGTATGCGTTGCCATGGCAACCATGGAAATAAATTCCACCACCTTAGTCTAAAGTGACCTATTGTCTTCCAATATGACCGCTAATACATTCAAACGACAATACGGAAGCTAGGTAAAACGAATATAAAACATCACGTCTTGTCACGTATTTTCGAGCGTTTTTTGTCAAAAATGGGGGTGATACACTTCAGAGCTCATAACCCTGGTTATATAACAGTTGGTAACATGAGTTTTGACACAACACTGTAGTACAACTTAATCTAGTTTGGTGCTGAGTTTTGAAGATATGCGTAGCTTAAATTTTACATCACATCATTTTAAAGTGAAAATCGGAGTTAAATTCAGAAAGTGTCAATTTCCTGAAAACAGTTGCAGTTAATTTTGGGTTTTAACGTTCTAAACTTATCTTAAGTAGAATATCTAGATTCCTTTTTTTTAATTTAGTGAAAATCAATACTGTTTTTGAAAAAAAGTTATTTAAAAATTACGAAATATTGTAAAAATAGCCAAAAAATGTCAAAAACACTACTTTTTTTGTTATAAGTATAGTGTAAATGATTATAAAGAACCTATAATTTGCCCATATGTTTGCCTACAAGTGCCTTATATGTGTGCCAAATTTCATAAAGTTAACTGTTGGTTAGAGCGAACCGCGACAAAAACTGCACATACGAAACTACCACCTTAAGTCCCAATCCCAAAACACCAGATACTTGGCTTCTGGGGGCTGCCGCCCCCCTGACCCCTGCAACTACTGCAGTTCCCGTTTTGTACTTTTTCAAGCAAAATTGCATCCTTGTAGTCTTTTTCAGCCTGCTAAAATTCAAAACTCTGCTTAGCTTCTCAACAAAACATATATACCGACATTGACGTGATCAGCACCGACACTGACGTGATATTTAAGTCCCTATTGGATAACGCACTGTGCAGCGTATCGAATAAAACAAAAAATTATAGATGCTGAGACGCCACGGCCAGGTCCATAGTTATTTAAAGTCCAAGTCCCCGACTCTCAGAAACCAGAATTTATAGTTAAGCTCAGCTTTCGCACACTTTTAAATGGGCAAGGCAATGGTGTACCCAAGGAAGGGTGAATGGTCGGAATTGCCCCCCCCTCCCGAAATTTTTTCTAAGTGAATTTTGCACAAGTGTTCTCCCTTTTGCTTTTATTGCCTGGTCGAAAAAATTTTGCGATACGTTTCCAATTGATCAAATTTGGCCTAAAAATAAAATTTCCCATAAATTTTTTTTTTATGTTAGTATTGAAAATACTGCATTTTAACCCATTACAAAAAATCAAAAAGCCATTCCCCCCGAAATTTTTTTCGAGGTACGCCACTGCTTAAAAGGGGAAATGAAAATTTTTTCAGAAAAAATTTTTAAACCCCAAAAGTGTAATTGAGGACGGCCAGTGCCATAACAAAGTGATTTTCACCTAAAACACGCGCTTAGATAACATTATAACCGATCTGCGCACTTTTTTTTAGAATGACGCAAAAAAATTTGGGCATGTGCGTCAGACGACGCAAAATTTTTGACGAAAAAAAAAACACTGCATACAATCTTATCCTACTACACCACTACTCATATGTAACGGGGTCAAAGTTTTGGGGGGGCCTCTCCGGCCAAATTTTGGGGAACCTCCCCCCAGATCGACCAAAAATACCCCAAATTTTGCAAAATTTTGTAAAAATTTCGCAAAAAAGGACCATTTTTTAAATTTTGCCCAAATTTTGGGGATCCTCCCCCCCCGGCTCCACGATTTGGGGGGTCCCCCCATCCCCCCTGATACATGTATGCCATTACTTATATATCATGAACGAGAAAATACCTACTCTAACGGCATCCATAATGTCGTAAACAAAAGGCTCCTGGCCAAAATTGGTGTCGATCACCTCCCCTGGGGTTTGCAGGCCAATCGAGGGATACAAGTCAGCCTGAAAAAAATATAATTCTATATCAATTAATCTAACTCCCACATATTGCCCCCCACTCTACTTTCAAAGAGCTTTAGTGGCTTGCCCCCTTGTCTTGTTTTTGCACCCTACACCCGTCGCTCTGGGGAGGCGGCGGGCAGCGCCGGGTCAGCTGTAGCAGCTGTGGCTTGCCCCCTCCAGTTTGAGAATGATTACATCAAGAGTACATAATAGCGTCTCACTCTATATAGAAGAAGAGTGAGACACTATCCAGCCTGCCTGTGTTCTAGCACACGGAGATGCGTTGGTCGTTTTCAGGCTACATGTTGACATTCTATGCAACATGTGGCTGGCCAATCAGCGCGTAGATTCCCTGCATAACACACTTTAGTATATAATCGCTGATGCGTTGATAAGCATTCAGATAGGGATAAAAGCTTAATAACTCATTATTTATTCATAGTCTGCTTGCAAAAACATTAAAAAAGGTTTGTAAATACCTCTAGGGATATTTTGGCAAACTTTCAGCGAAATTGATTGAGAAACTTTTGAGATATAAACTTTTCTGAATTTCTTAAAAGTTTCTCAATCAATTTCGCTGAAAGTTTGCCAAAATATCCCCAAGGTATTTGCAACCCTTTTTTAATGTTTTTTACAAGCAGACTATGAATAAATAAAGAGTTATTAACCTTTATCCCTATCCCGTTTTATGATTGCAGCACGTGCACAGGCGTCTGCCAATCAGAGAATAGAAGCTCGCTTCTGATTGGCCAGTCACATGTTGCATAGAATGTCAACATGTAGCCTGAAAACGACCAGCGCATCTGCCTGTGCTAGAACACAGGCAGGCTGGAGAGTGTCTCACTCTTCTTCTATATAGAGTGAGAAGCTATTATGTACTCTTGATTACATAAAATGGACTTGAACGCTCTTTGAATCCTGTTTTCTTCGAACAACCCCAGTCGTCAAGAATATAGTTCCATGCTACAATCTTGCTATATATAGCTTAAAAAGACCGTTTAATCTGACCATACATACTTTCATACGTATACTATATATAGCGTATATAATAATATGCAGATTGCACATCAAAATAAATTTTGCACACAAACTATGTTTTAAAAAAATCCCTGCCATGGGAAAATACCAGTGTTTATAAACAAAAAATCTATATAACCCACCGGTAGATCAGCGAACGCAATGCCTGCAACAAAAACAAAATATACATAATAAACAAAAAACACCACTCAGGTGCGAACAAGACCACAAACCAGATCAAAGTTGGTAATGTCACAAAAGTAGTCATTTTCGCACTTTTTCTATTGCAGGGGTGTTGCGGCCCAAAAAATAGGAAATTAAATTAAATTAGCATCGGAATATACCAAGGAGGGTGTAATAACGGCTGTTACTCCAGCCTCACCCGTCCTGCAAAATTTACAAAACTGATAGTATATAATGTTAGTTAGTTAGTTAGTTTTCAGTTTTCTTTCTTGTGGTTTGCTGGCAGAGATGGCTATAAGATCTGATTCTTCACGCTTGATCAATTGCGACCTATCCGAAACCTCATGAACTTTTTTGACGAACGATAAACATAAATCATGATAAAATATAAATCAAAACTGGTTTACTTGATCCGCCTTTGCTTTTTTTGCATCTGTTGTTGTTTTGTTTTGCGAATAAACTACTACTACTTCACTACTACTAAAAATAAGAATTTCTCTGACAAAAATAGATTTCTCTGACAAAAATAGAGATTTAAGAAAAAATAACAAAATAAAAAATAAGAAAACAACAATGAGCCGCAACACCCCTGCCATATTCTTAGCGGGGTGGGGCTCAGGTTGGGGGGGGGCCGCCCCCCCCCATTTGGTCCTAGCCCCCCCCCCCTATTTCAGATGGGGTGCCCTAAATAGCCCAAATTTTTTTCAGGAAGGACGTTTTAGCGACTTTTTAGCTGTAGCAATGTCGTGTTCGTCGGGTTTTTGGGTCCTTTTTTTGCTAAATTTAGTATGACCGTAGCTATAATAACGTATGAAAACGTACCATTTGACGTAATCAATTTTTGTGCAAAAATATTGTTGTATCGTAAATTTGGTGCGCCCCCCATCCATGGGGGGCTGCCCCCCCCCCATCGTGCGCCTCCCATAAAAGTTTGCCTAAAAAATATTATGCCTTGCTATCGTCATAATTCAAATACGAAGTGGGACTGCTCGCTAAAGAAACAATGTAAAAAGTTCCTTCGATCCCACTCCCCCCCCCCACCGCCGAGAATTAGCTATCCTTTCCCACGTATGGTGTAGAGACCTAATTTGTTGAAAAAATTCATAAGTGATACCTTGGTAAGCAAAAATTAGAATTAAATTAAATATATATTACAACAGGTATAGAAACAACATTAATTTTATAACACCTGGTTTTAACGTTCACCTACCCACCCCCCCCCCCCCCAAAAAAAATCAAAGGGCCGGGAGAGGGTCCTGAAAATTTGGGTAAAAATGAGTAAACACGGCATTTTTTAAAAAAATTTGCAATTTGGGATATTTTTGGTCGTCCCCTTCTCCCCCCCCCCCCCCCGAAATCAAGGGGCTGTAGGTCCCTAAATTTAGCGTGTCAGCCCCCGCCCCCAAGAATATTTAACAATATTTAGACCCAGTCTACCCCCTAGCAGACCTACCTAAATCGTGCCCGTTCTTGGTATAAAAACAGGTTCGATCAACCAGATTCAGAGCACAGCCGATGACGTCTCCGGTGGTGAAGGTGGGCCCATAGGCATGCCCCTGGCCCGATGAACAGAATGAACACCCATCATCCCCGTGGTAGCCATACGAATACTTATCCCAGCCTAAAAACAACTAATGCTTGCTCTGCTCAGGCTATAAAAAGGTCAAAGTTTCAAAAAACTTTACATCAAAAAAAGTTTTGCTAGACTCAACGGGTGGATTTCGACAAAAGTGGTATTATAAAACCATAGTTTTACGTACGTTTTTATATGATTTGTCCATAATTCCATTACGGAATACTGCCGGATTCGTTACGAATATAGTGAATTTTCGTGGTTTTGAAAAGAAATGAAATGACAATGAAACCGTGGTTTTAGCTCAGATGAAAATTCAACCTTGCAGCACAGCAAGAGTCTTTGTTCTGCTAAAATTATGGTTTAAGAAAATCAACTAATATTTCGTCACAAATTGGGCAATATTTCGTGAAAACGTAGGTAAAATCATGTAAAACACTTTCTCTTACTTCTCTTTTCATAGTGTCCGACATTGTGAATCAACCATCAAAAAATAAAAAAATCTTAATAATCTTGTTCCTTCAAAAAAATTCCAACAAAACTATCAAGGTTTTGTAAAAACTTCTACAAATTTAATAAGTACAAACGATATCATGCAATCTGACTATATTATATGCTAAAATAACAAGCAGAAGCAAACCTGGAAGTCGATTTAAGCTGACACTTTTTTGCGAAAAGCCAACTCCCATATATCTGAAACAAAAACCCGTTATATTGTGAAATGCATTTTTATATTAGAAAAATTCAAGTCTACGTTCTGTTCTCAAGCTTCATTTAAAATCTTAGTGAGCGAACTGAGTTTTGTTCGTATATCATAAAAAATGAATAGGCTTTCGAACTGCGACTGATAAAGCACGCAGAAAAGGAGACAGGCAGTCAGGCACCCACGATTGCTCTTATGCTAATTTTTACAGTTCCCCCCAAGTCAAAAATTTGATAGGAGTCAGCAGGCCACCTACAATCAACGGGGATCTCCTAACCCCCTTTTGTTTTTCGGCTAACCATAAATGACAACAGAATGTGTTAATATTATTTAACTATCGCAAGTATATACACCTAAAATCGACATGAAATGTATACTCACCCATCTCGACCTTTGCTCACGATTTTAATTTCATAATAATACAGTCCGCACGTGGCAGGAATGGAATGAGTGGCTCGAACGGCTGCCGCGTCTTTGTGAGTCTTTCCAGCTCCTAAAAATACAAATATAACGAATAATTTTGGAATCAAAACAAAAGCACTCAGGTACTCAGGCAAAAGCACTCAGGTATATACTCAGTTTTTCTACGAGAGGGGGGGGTGCTACTGGACACAAATATTTTAAGATACGTCCATATTTTATTTCTCCCACCCGCCAACAGCACTTGAACCAAAAATGTCCCAAAAAAAGGTTCCCCCACCTCTGTAGTGAACTCGTCTGTTATCTTGCGAAAGTCCCAGATAGTTAAATTTGTCCTTGGGATTCCAGCATCTGGGCAGCGGGGTTCTGGCTTCGTCCACGAGCGGATATAACTGCCCAATTAAGTCTCCGTCTTCTCTGCTCAACGATCCCGTGCGCGACGGCATCAATCTGACGAGCGCATCAAATTTGCCAGCAACTAGTTTCCGTGCAACACAAGAGCGAGAACCATGAACTACAATCGGAACCTAAAAGCAGTAACAAGCTCACACATAAAATTACAATCAGCGGAACCTAAAATAGTTCTCTGAATCTGAAAATGCTCACTCGTTCGGCAAATGGCAGCCAGCAGTCCTTCCTTATACGTACGTGAAACACTTCGATTTTGGCTGAAACCACTTAAGATGCTAGTGCTTCAATACTGGCTCATATTTTTGTGCAAGTATGTAAAATAACTTTCAACTAAATGTGGTGTGAGCCTAAGCCTAAGCCTAAGCCTAAGCATAACATCCAACCATGAACCATCAACCAATAACCAAAAACATTTGTCTGAACGAACACCGTTACGTTACTTAGTTAACTTTAACTTCTTCATGTTTGCAGAAACAACTGAACTTTTTGAATTAACACCACACCAGCAGATAGTTATCACAATACACATAAAAACCAGCTACAAAAATTTGCACAGCAGAGTCAAATTAAGTATTATGGTGGAGGTGTGTATCTGGGAAAGCTGAAAATCCGGGATGCACGTGATTCAGAAACAAGCCAGTCAAAACCTGATATCTTGAGCGTGTATGTCAATCTTCATCAAAACATTTATCAAGCTTTCACATTTTGATAAAATATTCCGTAGTTTTGAATATCAGAAACCCGTTAAAACTTCAAAAAAATTGTCGTACTTCTGAAATTATTTTTGGCTTTCTGGTTGCTGCTTATGAGCTTCGAGATTAGAGACCACTGGGCTCAGTTGAAATTATTAGTGACGCTAGAACCCGTATTCACATACTAAGTGCTATTCACATACTAACGCTAAGCGTTTGCTACGTGTTGTCGCTTATTTTGCACTAAACTGTTATTCACAAAATAAACGCTTAAAAGTTAGTGTTATACTTTACTTAGCGTTCAGCAAATTTTAAGGGTGGATTTCACAAAGGTGGTTTTACTAAACCATGGTTTTACGTACGTTTCTATATGATTAACCCATAATTTCATTACGAAATATCGCCTGATTCGCTACGAATTTCGCAGATTTTCTTAAACCATGGTTTTAGCTCAGCTGAAATTTCGACAAAACAGAGACCTGCTGTGCTGCAGGTTTGAAATTTCACTGCGCTAAAACCATGGTTTAAGACAATTTAGGAAATTCGTAACGAATCAAGCTATATTTCGTAATGAAATCGTGTGCAAATCATATAAAAACGTACGTAAAACCATGGTTTAGTAAAACCACTTTTGTGATATTCCAGCCTAAGTGTTTAATTTTGGTTTTGGCTTGGAGTGCGCTGTGGATCCGGAATTCGTTATTTTTAGCATTTATATACTGGTATTTTTACATAAAATTGTAGATTTATTTAAATTACAATTTTTTATTATTAACATATTTTTCTCCAACGAAAAATGTGTAAAAAGTTGTTTTCCAGCTATTCTAGAAAAACGAAAAATCGGCGCTGGGGGCATATCGTAAAAAATATAAATTTTCAAATAGGGGTTCTTGAAGAAAAATTACATCGATTAATATGGTCTACTCAAAAATGTAAAAAAACGAATTTGAATAACAAAGTGCATTTTTCATTTTTAACGATTAAAAGAGCAAAATAGCTCGAATCGGTCGGAAAATGTCACTAATAATCCTAAATAGCATGCCCTTCCTTCCCATGACGGCCAAAAACATCCCCACTCTACCTACCCCTCCCCCACACCATCCCCTAACTAAACGCTTAGCGCTTAGGGAGCTCCCGAGGTCCCTAAACCTAATCGCTTAATTGAAGAAGCCAAACACTAAACTTTAAGTATGTGAATACAAAACCAAAACACTGAGTTAAGCGTTAGTGTTTGCTAAGCGCTTAAGGGGGCGCTCCGGGAATCAAGGATTTGGGCCGTATTTTTTAAAAACAGCCAAAATGACCTATCATTCTTGAAGGAGAGTTGCGCAAAATACTGTTTCTGATGTTTTGACGTGCATATCTCCAAAGCAAAAAATTTGAAAAAAATTGGACAGTTTACTGATTTTATTCGACTTTTACACAAATTCAGCAAGTAAGCCAAACAGACGATACGCAAATATTATTAGTCGTATCGAAAAATTAAAACAATTTTATTGCGTTCTGTGCAAAAAAATCGCACAAAAAACCATTTTCAGAAGCAGCAGACTCAAATATAGGCTATGTGAATACTAAACCAATTTTTCGGCATTCGATTATAAAATGCTGGTAAGATATTTTTCTACAAATTTTTACACGATTATAGCCTTAGGCTCTGCAAAGTTGAACAATTTTTTAGTTTTTTAAGATAAAGCTTAGAAATTTTTTTATACGAATTTTATTGCTCAGAGTTCGACTTCGAAAACATATAATGAAATTTTTTCTCCAAACCCGACATAAGTGTTAAAAACCAAAATAATGGTCAACTAGAGAAGCACATAAGCTACATTTTTGTATATAAAGTGTGACTATACGCAAGTATAAGCAGAGTTATCGTTTGCCGAAAATTCACTCACGTTTGATGGTCTGGGAGTCACGTGACAGGATCACGTGATTTGAAATTTTGCCTCCAGTGTTCCTTTGTGCCATACTACATATATGTATACTAAAGTTTGACATTTGCCAGCTTTTTTGCCAATTTTCGATGTAACCCCCGATTCCCGGAGCGCCCCCTTAAATAAACGCTTAGCGAAGTTTAAGTATGTGAATAGCACTTAGCGCGCTTATAAGCGCTAACACTAAGTGTAAACACTAAGTTTAAGCGTTAGTGTCAGTATGTGAATACGGGCCCAGGTCTTCTTGCAACGTTATTGATTAAACCGTTTATTTTTAATTGTGTATGAAAATTCAATCGTAAGGTTTTTAAGGTGGCGCTCCGAGAATTTGCACGTACTTCAAAAATTGTAATTTCTAACTTTCGCAGTCACATTAGAATTTAACAAAGTGCGCGGTATCAAATTGAGCATTTTTGCACAAGGATTTGTCTTAACTCATTGTTTGTGTCCGTCACGTGACTTGCGAAAACCCTATTCACAGGGCACACATAACTCAATTCAAACACTAAAAGTTTAATGTCGAAAAATGCATGAGCTATAGCTCATTTACGCATTAGACAGCAAATAGATACAATTAGTAAATATTAAAAATTATTTTGACGTTTTATAAATTCTGAAAATGTTTCTGTTTTTCTCAAATTTTCTCCAATCCCGTTCCAGTTGATTGAGCATATAGTTGGGAAGGATTTTCTCATAGCTTCTGTCCGACATTTTGGTAGAATTAACAGATAAGCATGACGTTGACTGTGTGATGAGTTGGCCACGGTAAAAAGACGATGTAAATATGCTGGTGCTTTTTCGCGGATAGCACAATAAGTTGTTTGCAATGACTTTTTGGTACGTCTGTTTATCAGCGATTCGAATTCTTACGTTTTTGTAAGTGAATCATACCACGGTATCCGTAAAAGCTGTCGCAAGGCTGTATTTTGAAATCTTTCAAGTCGTAATAGTTGCGCTTGAGGAGCTCCAAGCAGAAGTTCAGATGCGAACTCCAGATGACATCGAATATAAGTTTTATATAACACTAACATTTTCTTTTGTGGTAGTAAGCTTCGAATTTGTCGCAGTTGTGCCAATGTAGTGGCTGCTTTTTGGATAATGGCGGAGACTTGCTTTGTAACTTCCAGTCTAGGTTGCAATATCCAGCCATGAACTTTTATTGAATCAGTTGACTTTATTCTTTCATTGTCTAAAGTTATTTCAATGCCGTTATTGCTATTAATCAAAATGAACTGTGTTTTTGTTACATTAAGCTTTAAATAGTTCAAATGTAGGTATTCCTGAATGAGTTTAAAATCAGAGCTGAGATTATGACAGAGGTAATTGAGGTTTGAATTGTGACAGAGTATGTTGGTGTCGTCAGCATATCTAATTAGCGTAAAATTTGGCAAAGTCCACGCCAAGTCTGCATAATATAGATTGAACAGTAGTGGCGAGAGTAGAGAACCTTGTGGCACTCCTTTCGTTACTAAACGGGAGCTAGATATAGACTTTTGAATTTTAACAACTTGAGTTCTGTCATTTAAAAAGTTTTGAAAAATATGTAGCTATTGTACTAGAAGAAAATCCAAATGCTTTTAATTTAGCTAAAAGCATAAAGTGAGGGATTGAATCATATGCTTTTGATATATCAAGACTTATAATTCCAGTTATCTAATTGCTGTCCATATGTCTGCGGCATTGTTCTGTTAGAGAAATCAGGGCCGTTCTACTCCTTGTTTTTTGCGAAAACCGGTCATGTCATCTGGCAGCAGTTGCTCAAAATGCGCATCAAGTAGATTTAAAAGAAGCTTTTCAAAAATTTTAGCAA